>ML798678.1:0-22958 GCA_009831015.1 Picea engelmannii | reverse complement strand
ATTGAGTGGAAATTCAAATAGAAGAAGCGAGACTTTGGGTCTGCGAATCAAAAGCAAGGGAAGTGTACCCCCAAAACATAGAACAAAGGACCAAGCCAAGGCGGGGCGACCCAGGACAACCTGCCAAATCCTCAAGAAAAGAACAACACCATGAAGCCAAAAAAGGACACAGGGAAGTGGTGTGAGTTCCATAAGAGCTCCACCCACAACACACGTGAGTGTCAGGCCAAGCAGTCATTGGTAGCCGAGTTGAAGGCTTCTGAATTAGATGCATGCTCCAACTCTGAACCAGAACCTGACAAGGGGAATGATAGGGGGAAGAATATTATTGATTCGAATCCCAATGCCATCGTTTCCACCATGAAGATCCATAAGGAGGAACCAGAAGACCCAGAAGAGGCAGAGCATCTCTTCCATTCCAAGATGTGGGTAAAGGGTTCCCCGTTGCAGTTCATCGTCAACAACGGGAGCCAGAAGAACCACATCTTGGTAGAGGTCATGAAGTGGTTGGGATTGCCGACCACAACACACCCACAACCATACACCATCGGGTGGTTGCACCAAGGACGAGACCTCTGTGTCAGCCAGCATTGTCACCTTCCCTACAACATCAAGCCCTTCACAGATGAGTTATTGTGTGACATTGCTCCTCTTGATGTTTCTGATGTATTATTAGGACAACCGTACTTATGGAAGCGATATGTTGTGTATGAGTCCAAGCCTCGTGTTGTTATTATCACTTTGGGAAATAAGCTGTATAGGATACCAGAGATAGCACCACCTACCACCATATCTTTGGTTATTGCAAAACAATGCAATAAGCTCATTTCCAAAACCAAGAAATTTGTTTTCCTTATGATCTGCCCTCATGGAAAGAAGAAGATTGTGGCCATGACCTCCAAACAGGGCCCCTCTACATGACAAAAATAGATGGATAAGGTCGTGGAGGAGTACAAGGACATCTTCGCCTCCCCCGTAGGGGTGCCTCTACACTTACAGGTCAAGCACCCCATCGATCTGACCCTAGGTGCGTCACTGCCCAATGGACCAATCTATCGGCGCTCTATTCTGGAGAAAGACGAAATCAAGAGGCAGATTCAGGAGTTGTTGCAGAAAGGTCACATCCAGCCGAGTTCATCGCCCTGTGGGAGCCCGATCGTGTTGGTGCAGAAGAAGGATGGGACTTGGAGACTCTGCATTGACTATCGGGAACTGAACAAGATCACTGTCCAAAATAGGTACCCGATCCCACAGATTGATGACCTTTTGGACCAACTCAAGGGGGCAAAGTATTTCAGCAAGATTGACTTGAAGTCTGGGTCTCACCAGGTACCAATCGAACCCTCTGATGTGTGGAAGACTACCTTCAAATCCAAGGAGGGCCTTTTCGAATGGTTGGTCATGCCTTTTGGGTTGATGAATTCCTCTGCAACCTTCATGAGGCTAATGGAAGACATCTTGCAGCCATTCACCAAATCATTTGTGGTGGTGTACTTGGATGACATTATGATCTTCAACCAGACTTGGGAAGAACACCTCCACCACATCTGATAGGTCCTCCAAACACTGCGACAACACAAGTTGTGTGCCAATTTGGAGAAATGCACTTTTGGCATGACCCAGGTTCAGTATCTGGGATACATTATTGATGAGAAGGGGCTGCATGTGAATCCAACAAAGATCCAAGTCATTCGGGATTGGCCAGCCCCAACCACCCTAACAGAGCTCCGCAACTTTTTGGGTCTTGCCAACTTCTACCATAGGTTTGTGTTGGGATTCTCTCATATCACTTAGCCCTTGAGTCAAGTCCCCAAGGGAGGAGCGAAAGAAAAATTATTTTGGTCTGAATCTCAATAGAAGGCATTCGGGGAGTTGAAGCATCGCCTCTGGTCTACACCAGTGCTCACATTACCAAACTTGCAACAACGATTTGAGTTTGAGATAGATGCCTCTAACTATGTTATTGGGGCAGTCCTTACTCAAAATGGGCATCCAGTGGCATATCACAGTGAGACACTTTTCGACACAGTCCAAAAGTATCCCACTTATGACAAAGAGATGTATTCCCATGTGCAGGATTTCCAGTAATGGAAGCATTACATTTTGGGAAAGGAAATGGTCATCCACACAGACCGTCAACCCCTGCAGTTCATAGAGACACAAGGGAAGTTGCAGAATGATTTCCATCAGAAGTGGTCCACATACCTGCAATAGTTTCATTTGAACATTAAGTACAAGAAAGGAAGTACCAATACTTTTGCAGACTGCCTCAGCCGAACACCCATCGTGGCACCAAACACCCATCGTGGCGCCAACCACTGTGCTCAACTCTTGTGGGCACGAGACTTCTGATTGGCTGCTTCTCTACACAAGTGATCCAGAATTCAGCCACACATACAATATGCTCTTGGAAGGTAAGCAAGTTCCCAATTTTCACCTCCAGGATGTCTTGCTATGTCACCTGGGACACCTTTGTGTTCCTTCAAGAGAGCGTGCTAAGATTATTTGGGAGGCGCACTACAGTCGAGTCGTTGGGCATTTCAGGGTCGAGAAAACCGTGGCAGTACTACAAAAGTATTTCTATTGGTCGAACCTTCGACATGATGTCAGGAAGTACATCAAGTCCTGCACTGTTTGCGCCATTGCCAAACTGACCATCAAGAAGCAAGGCCTCTATACTCCGCTTGCTACCCCCATTCAACCTTGGGAATCCATCTCTATGGATTACATGTCGGGCCTTCCTTCTACTAAGCATGGCAATGACTATGTTTTTGTGGTCATCGACAGATTCTCAAAGATGTCCATTATGATGGCCTACAAGAAGAATATCACAACAGAAGCCATTGTTAAACTCTTCTTTGAACGAGTGTGGGTACACTTTGGGATCCCACAGTCTATCATCTCAGATCAAGACAACAGGTTCCTTAGTACATTTGGGTCCAGCCTCTGGTTGATGCTGGACACCAAGCTCACCAAGTCCATAGCTTTCCATCCACAAACTGATGGCCAGACAGAGGTCGTCAACCAAATGATCGTACACATTCTGCGCATGTACAACTCAAAGAATCCACGTACATAGGATGAGAGCCTCCCCTATGTACAACACAACTAAAACTAATATCTCCATAGCTCAACTAGCCACAACCCCTTTCAGGTGGGCTTGGGATTCTAGCCACTATGTCCCATTGACGTAGTCATGCCATTTGTGGCTACTCAAGAAGATTCAACTCATGTCCAGTATGAGGCTGACAAGGCAAAAAACTTCATTGAGTGCATTCAAAAAATCTGCCAATAGGTTCATGACATCTTGGACAAATCCAATGCTAAGTACAAGCAGCGACATGATCAACATCGGGTGCCACACAATTTCCAGGTGGGCGACAAAGTGTGGCTACATTTGCAAATGGAGCGCCTCGCTGGACCCCACCACAAGCTTCGCCCACTCCGATATGGTTCATACACCATCACCAAGGATGTAGGGGACAATTCCTTTGAGCTCAACATTCCACCATTCCTTGGTCTGCATCCAGTGTTCAATGTGGACCACATTCGGACCTACTTTCAACCTCTACTAAACACATCTGACATGGCAAAACAACTCACACCAACAGAGTTAAATCCAGACTGCATGGAACAAGCCAAAAATGATCATATCATGGATACAAAGATCAAGCGCACTCGACAACAAAGGATACCGCGATATCGAGTTGTCAAAGCAGGCCAACTCCTCCACCGAGGCAAGTGGCGCACCAGGGACCAAGTTCAACAGAAGTTTCCTGATCTCATGGAGGAACTCAATGCAATGGGGACCATTTCTTCCTAAGGGGGGAGGAATGATACAAGTGAATACTGGTGGCCACCCACCTATTCCACTTGGACCCCCACCATTTACTATTTTTAGCAGTTTCTGCACAATTTACTATTTTTAGCAGTTTTTCAGGTCTCGAACTTCCAGAGTCGTTTTGAGTCCCTAAACAACGTTTTTTGATAAAACGAGGAGCAACATGGAACGAAGTTGGATGTTTCTCACCCAAAAATTTTATTCCTTGGATAGAACTTTCTAACGAGGCATTGAGCGTTTCAAACAAATATCGTATGCCAAAGTTACGTCCCCGGGAAGTTGATGTACCAATTTACCCAAACGGGGCCCATAGTCTTGGTGTTTCATCTCCTAGGGTTAGGTATTTGGATGTTTAGGGTTTTCCATTGTTTATCAATAATAATAGGCCTTGGATCTTGATTGTAACATAGTTCAAAGGCTAGTAGCCGCCACATCTCTTCTTAGAGATAAACTACCAGCGCCCTAGCTAGTTTATTTCCATTCTGTCTGTAAGCATATTTCAGTCATTTGTTATTAATGAAATGAAGTATTATTTCCACTGCATCTTTGCGTTTATGTGTATTTCTATATTTCATTGTGTTCATACATAAATCTGGATCATCCTCCTCAAGAGTTAATGAAGATATGAGCAGAGTACCCTTCTGAAAGACTTCCTGACTTAACCATGAACTAGGGATTCAGGCCCACACAATCTTTTTGAGGAAGGAAAGAAAAGAAGGGAGTTTGTGGGCAGAGGGAATTGCAAATGAAGATGAGTCGAGAGACCATTCTTCCAGAGAGAGAATACTGTGTGCATCTCTATGGTTTTGAGGAGAATTGAACAACAAGCTTGTTTTGGGTGCAAGAAGTTGTTGGCAGTGTTTTCAGTCCAAGCTGATAAACGAGGCTAAAAAATGAGTGACTGAGGAAGCACTCGTTGCAGGCCCCCTTTTTGGGGTGAAAATAAACCAATTTCCAAGTTCCTGTGGGAGGAGGAGAGTAGCCTTCATCCTTGACTGTCATTGAACAAGAAGGAAGAGTCTCTCTCAAAGAATCATGATCTAGCTAGGGGGTGGCGAGCGGTAAATCCGTTCAGGAGTGGTTGTGCCTACGGTTGGGTGGAAATATGCACCCCTCTCAGCAATTGCTTCACGATTCTGGTTTCCTAATAAGTAATTTTATACTTTGTGTACTAGAATGGAAGTGACGATTGAATGTATGTGTTTATGATTAACATTTACATTGTTTGATTAATCATTAGAAATGCTTATTGTTTTTTTGTGAGCCCCTGTATTTGCATGGTTTTTGCTTGCCTCTTCTTAGTGGCAGGAGAATTATTAGACATGGGTTTTCATATGAAGTTGGGAATAAGTTTACAGTTCCTGCACTGGTCAAAAATTCCTTAAGGGAATTTTCCCAAGGATTTGGTCTCACAAGGTAAGAGATAGGGCAGACTTCGCTGTAATGTTTTAGTCTCATTGATCCCTCGAAAGGTACCTTTCCCTGTTTAGAATTTAATCTCTATGAATGAAAAGCGCTCCTTTCAAAACCATCAGTTAGTGTGACCGAGGACTCATGTCCATGCCCTTAACCAAATCTTGGCTAAGAACTATGAGTGTAGCCTCTAGATATCGATAAGTTCCACATGACTGGGACCTTGGAACCCTTCACTAGGCCTGAAAGGAGCTAAGCTATCTTTAGCTTCGGAACTCCGAGAGTTCGTAGCTCTGGGACACCATGACTTTACAACCTCTAAAACCAATCAAAGGAAACTTGTTGATTCAGTTATGAGCGAGGTTGACCGACACCTAGAGGCTTCCCTTAATCGTGACCGTGGGATCTTTCCCACCGTTAAACCCTGGCCCACTTACCGATCACGAAGTAATGCAAGCCTTATATCGGAGGATACTCGAGAGATTCCCTGACCGTTGGATCTACGTTGTGGGTTGTCGGGAGAATAGAGGTGTCATAGCACCAAAACTTATGAATGCCAGAGTTTCTAATTAATGTGAGCCATGGATTTGGGAGTCCATTGAGAACCCCTCCCAACTGTCTGATCAACCAGTGGGAGGATTTACGTGTGGCACTTCGGCGAATTCTTGCTCCGGGAGAAAAGGAGTGTTAAGCGGGTAGAACCCCCGAATGCCGAACTCGCGAAGTGACGAAGACCATATATCTGAGGATGCTTCAGGATCTCCCATGACAGTTATATCTAAGTCGTGGTCAATCAGGCATTGACCACTTCAGGAGAAAAGGAGTGTCAGGCGGGTGAAACCCTGAATGAAGAAGTCGTGAAGTAACACAAATCATTCGATCTAAGGATGATTTGAAATCCCTCCTTTCCATCGGATCTAGACTGTGGTTAGCCCGACGCTAACCACTCTAAGAGAAAAAGGGGAAGTTACACAGTAGATTCCTTGAACACTGAAGTTACGAAGTAACGAAGACCGTAGATCTATGGATCTATGTGAATGCATCTTGACTGCGGGATATAAGGGGCGTTGGAAGTCTTCTAGTCCGGAGTGACGTGGCACACTGATGTCACCCAAGCTGACGTGGAGCCATGTTCGACATGCCACATGTCACCTTGATTCATGCTTTTCATAGACCCTATGTGCCCATTAGAACGTGACACGTGTCACCCATTGATGGGGTAACATGTCATCTCTGCCTTGTCGTGTGTCATCCCCCATGGCACATACTTGCTTGGCCTAATAACGGGTGGATTACTCAGAACCCATGTATCCTTGCCTCTACATTTAATGCACCATCACATGTAAGGGTAGACCCTTCAGGAGTCCGGGGTTTCGAAATTATAGAGGTTTGGGGTGTAGTATCTTAGATAAGCCGGAAGGGATGAAGGTCGGAGCCACATGGAAAGAATTTAGGGTCCTTCAAGAGTTTGGGATTTCGGGACTCTGGAAGACATGCACGTAGAAATAAAAAAGGGTCATTCAGTGTTGAACATCGAATTCTCGTAAACCTGTACATTAAACGAGGACGAAGTTCCTTCGATGGATTTAACGGTGGATGGATTTCCACCATAGATGTAGGAACGCTAGGGAGCTCTGGGACTTCAGGAAACTTGGGATGGTATGAATGAGACGAACCCACGTGGATTCCATGTGGCCCTTGACCAATAACGCTTGACGAGCTTTGGAAGGGCGTAATTCCCAATCCAGAGATCAGATTCAAGAAGGGTAGCAGTTGCTAGATAACTCTCGATGAGAAAAAGAGGATTCAAGATGATTAAGGAAAGAGGAATTTTGATGCGCCATCCCTAAAAATGGTACTTAGGGTTCGGGTGTGTTACAAGTTGGTATCAGAGTGAGAAACAACACTTGGCCTGCTTGGGCTCATGAACGAGTCACATAAAAATATTATTAGGGAACTTTTAAGGGTAACACCCTACCTTACCTCTTTCATAAGAGACCTATTTAAACCATTGTTGAAGAGAGGAATGAGACTTTATGTTGTTGTTATATGTTTTGAAATTCTGAACTCTGTGATTAGTGTTCCACATAAAGAAGTTGACTCCACCTTACAAATTGTATGTGTTGTTCATAAACTAGTAAGATAATTAACTAACAGAGAATATTTTATCATCACTCAAGCGGTCAGTGGACAGTCGAAAAACTACGACGTGAAGGATGGTGACACACCATGAATTGGGGGAAAGATCCCACAATAGAGAGGAAGAATATGATGAGAGGAGGGTGGTGAAAACCCCTCCAAATTTGGCTGAAACTGTAAGAATCCTCATGGAGAAATTACAGAGTTGTAAGGTTGACAATGAAAGGCTGATAAAAGAACAAGAAAAGAAAACCGAAATTAATGCAGTCCTACATAAAATCATATAAGATATACAAAGGCAGCTCCAACATGGACCAGCAGCCAGCCATGTAGACATACATCATACTAAGAAGACCCAAAGTCCACTTGAGATACGAAATCAAGGTCTTAAAAGTGGCCACACAAGGAGGAGCACCTCAAAGAAGGCCCGACATGGATCCAAGAGACACTCATCGGAAGAATTCTCTGGTGAGGAAACTGACAACTCCAAGGAATCTTCTAGTAGAAAAACTAGTTCACATTCCCAGAGGAGAAGAAAGAAGAGGAAACATTCCAAGAGCCATGACCCTGAAGAGTTTAATAAAGCCAAAACACCCACTTTTGATGGAGAAATTAAGAAGGGGAAAGAAGAATAAGTTTGGCTACTAGGGTTGAAGAAGTACTTCAGAGTCCATGACTACTCTGAAAACTTAAAGGTTCGAATAGCCATTTTCAACCTGAATGGAAATGCCTCCATTTGGTGGGAGGACCTTAGGAATGTGAAAGGAATCCATGAGAATGACTTGTCATGGACACAATTTGAGAAATACTTCAAGAAGAAGTATATTTCAGAGAAACACTTTGATGGGAAGACCAAGGAGTTATATGAACTTAATCTTGGACAACTAACAATAGATGAAGATATCAACAAATTTCTTGAGTTGATAAGGTATGTTCCCTACATAAAAGATGAAAAGGTAAATATGCAATGATTTATTAGTGGATTACCTCAGTCCTTCCAGGACAAAATTGAATTTGATGAGCCAAAGACTTTAGAAGACACTACTGGAAGGAAAGGTATTGCTATGATCAATTCAAGAACAAGACAAAACCTCATGAGGACTGGAAGGAAAGGTATTTCTATGATCAATTCAAGAATAAGACAAAACCTCATGAGGACTGGAAGAAGAAAAGTAATTCAGGAAGAAGGGGCTTAAACAATCAAGATTTAAGAACCATGGGAAAATTTCTAAGCTGAGCCTTCCTACTAGAAGTGTTGGATACACTTCATTCACAAGAAGCTTTACATCACACTCCATTAACTGTAGAGTTCTAATGGGATCTGGTGCATTAACACTATGTTGTAGTCATGTACATAAGACCATTACATGATGTCTATAATTAACAAATGAATATGGCATTACATTCCATTCCTCATCAAAAGTGTGAATGTCATGGTTTATCAAAACCAAAGGCCTAAAATGGTGATTCAGTGGAAAAGGTGGATGGCCACCGAGATCCATCTGGATCATTCCTCCCCCCTTAGGAAGCAATGGTCCCCATTGTTTCAAGTTCCCTTGGGAGATGAGGATACTTCTGTTAAATCTGAAGCTTGGTGCATTGCTTACCTTATTGAAGAAGTTCTCTTGCTTAGCTTGTTGTAGGCTATCATGAACCTGTTGCTTGAGGGGTTGAATCCATTCAACCAATCTAGTTGCATGATCTACCTGAGTGTGGGAGGACTCTATCGGTGAATATACAGCATGAAGAGTATGAAGGGTTTTGTTATAACCTTGCTTGACTGGGCAGTGTGGAGGAACCCCCGTAGGTGCAACAAGAACATCTTGGTACTCTTCTACAATCTTGTCGATCTGCTTCTGCTAGATAAAAAGGTCTTGGTTTGAGGCTGTAGTGGTTGCAGTGTCTTTTTGTTCACCTTCTGATCGGATTGTGAAGAGGCTAAACTTTTTAGTATGAGATATTACTTTGTGGCATTGTTTTGGTGGGACAATAGTTGAAACTACCTCTTGTATCCTGTATAGTTGACCCCCTAGAGTAACAATGACGCTACGGGATCGAGACTCATAAATAACATGATGCCTCCACATATATGGTTGGCATAATAGAACATCACATACTTCCAATGGGGCAACATCACATAATACCTCATCCTTGAAGGGCTTGATGTCGTAGGACATGAGACATTGTTGGTTGAAACGAAGATCTTGACCCTAGTGAAACCACCCAATGTTGTACGGTTGCGGGTGTGGTGTTGTTGGAAAATCCAACTTCTTGACAACCTCTGTTGAGATGATATTCTTTTGGTTTCCACTATCAACAATAAAATGTAGTGGGTTCCCCTTCACCCACATCTGTGAATGGAAAAGTCGCTCCCCCTCCTCAAGATCCTCTTTTGGTTGGATTGTTGCAGTTGCGATAGTAGCAGTGGGTTATGCATCAATGATATGTCTCCTTTTATTATTTTCTAAATTAGGGTCCAAGTCGGGGTTCGACTCTTTGTCTTTGAGCTCAGACACCAATGACTGTATTGAGTGACATTCATCAGTGTTGTGCCAAGGGTTGTTGTGGAACTCACACCACTTCTAGTGTTTCTCTTAGACTTCACATTACCATTCTTTCCATGCATCTAGGACTGGCTCTCTTGAGGTTGGACTTCCTTGCTCTGTCCATGCTTTTCCCACTTACTCTGCTTCTTGAATTTGTGCTCAATTTTGACTGCATATCAATAAGAAACTCCCAGTGAGGATATGTCGAAGAAATCCATCTATGTTTGGATGTACCTGTGTAGACCACCGCGGTACTTCAAAACCAGGTGCTGCTCAGAGTCTTTGATACCCAGATTTGAGCGCAAGGTATGAAATTTGTTGGTGTACTCCGGCATAGTCTGGTCTCTTTTCTGACACAGAGTTGTCCTTCTCATGTGTTGGTCATCATAGTTTCGGACATGGTAGAACTCCTCCTTTAGGGCATCTACAAAGGTTGCCCAAGTGGGTCCTCTCCAAAATAGTGTAGATTCATCTGCGGTGTACCTCTCCCAGTAACCTTCCCACCAAGCTCTGACATGGGGAAGGGATTTAAGGAGCATGAAGGTTATCTTTTCACTGTCATAAATGTTTTGGATAGAGTAATAATCTTCTAGCATATTCAACCATTTTTCTAGAGCATATGCATCTATCTGACCTTTAAATAAGGGGATATCAAAATTGAATTGTACCTTGAAGGGTGCCGCACTTGTGAAATGGTTGTTTGTTGAATATGCCTCTGTTTTCGCCATTAGTAGTCTTCGGAGGATCTGAGTGAAGTTGTCCATCATCTCATTCCTTTGTTGCACGAGGGCTTCCTCGAGCAATGTCTTGAAAGGATATCTTGCTCTATCATCTCTCTTTTCTTCTGCCATGGGAGGTCATTTTGGCTAGCGATAATGGTTTTCCTCAAGCGAAACTAGCTCGAGACCCAAATCTCTATACCCTGACCTCATCGAGGACCTGCTTTGAGAAATGACAAGGGGTAGACTGCTATGACACCACTGATACAGATTATTTTGAGAACGACATGAAGGAAGAAATATAACCAAGATATAACAATGAAATACACAAAAATATAGAAGAGAACACATAAATAGAGTGAAATCCAAATTCTATTACTGAATAAGATAGAAAAAACATTGTAGAACACAAACTTGGAAAAATGGGGTAGCCTATCTCTAAAAAGAAAGAGATGTTGACTACACTTCATTAACAAAAAGATTTACATCACACTCCATTGCATGCTTAAAGGGCCTCCTTCACCTCAATCATATATGAGAGAGTGAGAGGAGAAAAATTCCCATGATGCATGTGGGATTAATTGGACTAAGTTTATAAAATGCCATAGGCATGTAAAATACTAGGACTTCCTAAGTGGTCACCCATACCAGTACTACTCTAGCCCGAGCACGCTTAACTGCAGAGTTCTAATGGGACCCGGTGCATTAACACTATGTTGTAGGCATGTACATAAGACCATTACATGATGTTATTAATTAGCAAATGAAGATGACATTACATTCCATTCCTCGTCAAAAGGGTGAATGTCATGGTTTATCAAAACCACAGGCTCAAAATGGTGATTTAGTGGAAAAGGTGGATGGCCACCGAGATCCATCTGGATCACAAGCCTAGAGGACCATCCCATATTAAGAAAGTATAAATATGTGTTTCCAAAAGAGGTACCAGGTCTACCTCCAAGAAGGGATATTGACTTTTCAATAGAACTTGTACCAGGAGTTGTGCGAGTGTCTAGTACACCCTAAAAAATGAGTACACCAGAGCTAGGTGAGCTCAAGTTACAACTAAAAGAGATGTTGGAAAAAGGCCACATTCGGCCTAGTGTGTCTCCATGGGAGGCACCAACCTTGTTTGTGAAAAATAAGGATGGCACATTCAGGTTGTGCATAGACTATAGACAACTCAATAAGATGACCATTAAGAATAAGTATCCCTTGCCAAGTATCGATGACTAGTTTGACCAATTAAGGGGTGCTACAATTTTCTCCAAGATTGAATTGAGGTATGGATACCATCAAATATGAATTAAGGATGAATTCATCCACAAAACAACCTTTAGGACAATATATGGGCACTATGAATTTGTGGTGGTGCCATTTGGGCTTACCAATACACCAACCACTTTTATGTGCTTAATGAATAATGTACTCAGTAAGTTTTTGGATAGATTTGGTGTTGGTTTTCATTGATGATATCCTAATTTATTCTAATATTAGGGAATAACATGAAAAACATCTCAATTTAGTGCTTCAAGTACTAAGAGAACATCAACTCTATGGTAAATTTAGTAAGTGTGACTTTTTCCAAAAACAAGTCCATTACTTAGGCCATGTTATTTATGAAAAAGTAGTGGCAGTTGATCCTAACAAGATCAAATCCATTATGTATTGGCCTACCCCAAAGGATGTATATGATATTAGATCCTTTATGGGCCTATCATGATACTATAGGAGGTTCATAAAGGGATTCTGCAAGATTAGTTGCCCAATCACCTCCCTTCAGAAAAAGGGAGTTAAATTCATTTGGACATCAGAATGTGAAGAGAGATTCCAAGAGATGAAATACCTCCTAACCAATGCACCTATGTTGAATATTGCAGACCCAAATAAAGACTTCCTTGTGTGTACAAATGCATGCAAGGAAGGGCTCGGAGGAGTCATTATGCAAGAAGGATATGTGATTTGCTACGTATCCGAAAAATTGAATGAGCATGAAATCAATTATGTGACCCATGATTTGGAATTGGTTGTCATAGTACATTCTTTAAAAATGTGGAGGAATTACCTCCTAGGTAGGATATTTGTGCTATGACAGACCATAGTGGGTTGAGATATTTGTTTGACCAACCAAAACTCAATGCTAGACAAGCTAGATGGATGGATCTCCTAAGTGAGTTTGATTTTGAAATCAAACATATCAAAGGAAAAGAAAATAGGGTTGTTGATTCCTTTAGCAGAAGTATGAAAGTGATTCACTTGGAAGCTGTAAACACCTGTGAAATGGATGTCGGGGAGAGAGTCAAAAGTGCACAAGAAAGAAATGTATTTTTCAAGACTGTGATATCATACTTAGAGCAAGATCCCACATGGCTGAAGTATGAGGGTTATCAATTTATGAATGATGGCCTGCTAAATTACAAAGATAGGTTGTATATTCCAAATTGTGATGACTTGAAGAGGTTCATAATGGATGAACTACACAAAATACCATATACTGGTCATTTTGGTTATCAGAAAATGATCACACCCACTAGGAAACTATTTTATTGGCCCAGACTGAAAAAGGAAGTAGTTGATTACTTAGCCAAATTTCTATAATGCCAACAAGTTAAGGTAGAGCAGTGACATCCAGCAGGGCTATTTCATCCCCTACCAATCCTAGAATGGAAATGGGAAACCATCTCCATGGATTTCATCACAGGGTTACCAAAATCAACCAAAGAGAATGACACCATCATGGTAGTGGTGGACAAACAACCTATCACCCTCAAACTGATGGGCAGACAGAGAGGGTAAACCAAGTGTTAGAGGACATGTTAAGGATGCATGTAATGCATTATCCCAAGAATTGGGTAGACTACCTACCACTGGTGGAGTTTTCTTATAACAATGGCCATCAAGAGTCATTGAAGATGAGCCCTTTTGAGGCCCTCTATGGTAGACAATGCAATATTCCAATCATTTGGAATAACCCAGTAGATAGAATTACTATCGGGCTAGATATGCTAAAGGAAATGGAACAACAAGTAATTCAAATAAAATAAAATCTGAAAATATCTTAGGACAGACAAAAAAACTATGCATACAGAAAAAGGACTCCTAGAAAGTTCAAAGCAAGGGTTCATGTGTATCTCCAAGTTAGGCCTAGGAAAATTTCCTTGAGAATGTGAGCTTGTGCCAAGATGGTACCTCGGTATTGTGGACCCTTTGAAATTTGGATAGAGTGGGACCTGTAGCATATAGACTAGCACTTCCTCCCATGGTGAAGGCACATAATGTTTTCCATGTTTCGTTACTGAAGAAATATGTACATGATTTTAATCATATAATTGATTGGTCTGTGATTCAGGTGGAACCAGAGGGAGAATTCCTTCTAGAGACATAATTCATAATAGACAGGAAGGAAATCCCACTCAGGAACATAACCATTGCACAGGTCAAGGTGCAGTGGAAACACTTTGGTCCAAATGAAGCTACATGGGAAATGGAGGATGCCATGAAACAAGCACACCCATTTTTGTTTACTTATGTACATACAAAGAACATAGGCAGGTAGAACATAGAGGACGGTGTTCCTTTAATGTGGAGGGGATTGTAACAACCTTGTTTGCCCTAGCTTGTAAATATAACTATAACTTGCCTATAGACTATGGACAGATTGAATATGTGTGAATGTTGGATTTTATGAACCTTTTTGTTATAAAAGGTAATGTATGTATTTCTGTTATTAATTAATTAAATGGATAGGGTTGCATAATTGTTGAAGGGGGTTTTCCAAGGTAGATCATGATGTTATGAGAGATATGGTGAGGGGAGCCAACAATGGTTGAGATGACCCCCACCAGACGAGTACCTTACTGGATTTAAATTACTTAGACCCATAATGGTCCTCTGACCCAGAAATAAGTTACCAGTTAGGTTGGTAGTTGGGAAGTCCTCCTCAAGAGTTAATGAGGATATGGGCAGAGTTCCCATCTCAAAGACTTCCTAACCTGACCACTAATTGGGGATTCAGACCCACACAATCTTTCTGAGGAAGGGAAGAAAAGAAGGGAGTTCGTGGGCAGAGGACATTGAAAAAGAAGATGTGTCGAGAGACCATTCTTCCAGAGAGAGAAGAGTGTGTGCATCTCTCTGGTTCTAAGGAGAACTGAACAACAAGATTGTTTTGGGTGCAAGAAGTTGTTGGAAGTGTTTTCAGTCCAAGCTGATAAATGGGGCTGCGAAAAGATGGGTGACTGAGGAAACACTAGTTCCAGGCCCCATTTCTTGGGTGAAGAGAAAATCAATTTCCAAGTTCATGTGGGAGGAGGAGAGTAGCCTCATTCCCTGATTGTCACTGAACAATAAGGAACAATCTCTCTCAGAGCATCATGATCTAGCTAGGGGGTGGCGAGTAGTAAATCCATTCAGGAGTGGTTGTGCCTACGGTTGGGTGGAAGCAAGCACGCCTCTCAACAATTGCTTCACGATTCTGGTTTCCTGATAAGTATTTTTATACTCTATGTACTAGAATGGAAGTGAGGATTGAATGTCTATGTTTATGATTAACATTTACATTTTTTTATTAATCATTAGAAATGCTTACTCTTTTTCTGTGAGCCCCTGTATTTGCATGGTTTTTGTTTTCCTTTGCTTAGTAGCAGGAGAATTATTAGACATGGATTTTCAGATGAATTTGAGAATAGGTTTACAGTTCCTGCACTGGTCGAAAAGTCCCTAAGCGAATTTTCCCAAGGATTTGGTCTCGCAAGGTAAGAGTTGGGGCAGACTTCACTGGAATGTTTTGGTCTTGTTGATCCCTCAAAATGTACCTTTCACTGTTTAGAATTTAAGCTCTGTGAATGGAAGGCGCTCCTTTCAAAACCAATAGTTTGTGTGACCGAGGACTCATGTCCATGCCCTTAACCAAATCTTGGCTAAGAACTATGAGTGTAGCCTCTGGAGCTCGATAAGTTCCACATGACGGGGACCTTGGAACCCTTCGCTAGGCCCAAAAGGAGCTAAGCTATATTTGGCTTTGGAACTCCGAGAGTTCGGAGCTTCGGGATGCCATGACTTTACAACATCCAAAACCAACTGAAGGTAACCTGCTAGTTCAGTTACCAGCGAGTTTGACCAACACCTGGCGACTTCCCTTAACCATGACCGTGGGATCTGTCCCACAGTGAAACCCTAACCCACTTATCGGTCGCGACGTAATGCGAGTTGTAGATATGAGGATACTCAACAGCTTCCCTGATCGTTGGATCTACGTCATCTTTAGTCCAGTGTTGACCACTTCGAGAGAATAGAGGTGTCATAGCACCAAAAAACCTGAATGATGGAGTTGTGAATTAATGTGAGTCGTGGATCTGGGAGTCCATTGAGAACCCCTCCCAACCATCCGATCAACCACTGGGAGGATTTGCGCATAGCACTTCGACGAAGTCCTACTTCAGGAGAAAAGGAATGTTAAGCAGGTAGAACCCCCGAACACCGAACTCACGAAGTGATGAAGACCGTATATTCAGAGATGCTTCGGGATCTCCCATGATCATTAGATCTAAGTCATGGTCAGTCATGCATTGACCACTTCGGGAGAAAGGGAGTGTCAGGCATGTGAAACCCTAGAACGACGAATTCGCAAAGTAACGTGAACCATTGATCCGAGGATGGTTCAAAATCCCTTCTATCTATGGGATCTAGATCGTTTTCAACCCGACGCTGACCACTCCGAGAGAAAAAGGGGAAGTTACATAGCGGATTCCCCGAATGTCGAAGTTACAAAGTAACGAAGGTCATAGATCTATGGATCTACGTGGACACATCTTGACGGTGGGATATAAGGGGCGTTGGAAGATTGTCAGTCTGGAGTGACATGGCACTCTGATGTCACCCAGGGTGACATGGAGCCATGTTCAACATACCACGTGTCACCTTGATTCATGCTTTTCACAGATCCTATGTTCCCATTAGAACGTGACACCTGTCACCCATTAATGGGGGCATGTGTCATCTGTGCCTTGGCGTGTGTCATCCCCTCTGGCACATACTCGCTTGGCTTAATAGCAGGTGGAGTACTCGGGACCCACCTGTCCTTGCCTCTGCATTTAATGCATCATTACGTGTAAGGGTGGACCCTTCGGGAGTCCGGGGCTTCAGAACTCCAGATGTTTTGGGTGTAGTATCTTAGATAAGCCAAAAGGGTTGAAGGCCAGAGCCATGTGGCAATATTTATGGGTCCTTCGGGAGTTCAGGATTTCGGGACTCTGGAGGACATGCACATAGAAAGAAAAAGGGGCATTCAACACCGAAGTGCCGAATGCCAAATTCTCATAAACTTGTACGTTAAATAAGGACAAAGTTTCGTCGATGGATTTAAAGGTGGATGGATTTCCACCATAGATGAAGGAGCTCTAGGGAGCTTCGAGACTTCGGGAAACCTGGGATGGTACAAATGAGACAAGCCCATGTGGACGCCACGTGGCCCTTGAACAATAACGCCTGACAAGATTTGGAAGGGCGTAACTCCCAATCCATAGCTTAGATTCAAGCAGGGTAGCAGTTGCTAGATAGATCTTGATGAGAAAAAGAGGATTCGATATTATTAAGGAAAGCATAAATTTGATGCCCCATCCATAAAAAGGGTACTTAGGGGTCGGGTGTGTTACATGATATATGAAAAAGTTATTCCAAGAAGAGTCATTGGAATTCCATAAAAAGTAAATCTGGTGGGAGTATTTCCATAGAGTCATCCAACATGAATATTTTTTTCCGAGGAGTTGTCCAACAATGACACAAGATCTAGTTTTCCTAAGAAGAAAAGGAAGAGACATTCAAAGATTTCCCTAACTAAAGAATACAAGAAAGCGAAGCCACCTACTTTTGATTGAGAAATGAAGAAGAGAGAAGAGGTTGAGGCTTGGTTGCTGGGTTTGAAGAAGTACTTTTAGGTACATAATTACTTGGACAAAAAAAAAAGAGAAGATTTCCATCTTCAACTTGATTGAAGGAGCCTCTATTTGGTGGGAGGATCTATAGGAAGTCAAGGGACTAAAAGAAAGAAAACTGACTTGGAAGCAGTTTGAGAAGTACTTCATAAAATAGTATCTATCCATGAGCACAAGTTGGGAAAAATTACTATGGATGCATATGCTAAGATATTTTTGGAGTTGTTGAGGTATGTTCCTTACCTCAAGGATGAGAAAAAAAGGGTACAATGTTTTCTCAGTGGGTTTCCATAGTCCTATTAGGACAAAATTAAATTTGATAAGCCTAATACATTGGAGGACACTATAAGGAAGTCTAAGTGTTGCTATGATCAGTCTAAACATAAGCACAAACCTTCTAAAGAATGGAAAATAAAGGATACGGGTGGATTCCAAAAGAAAGGATTCAAATATTCCATGTATAAGAACTCAAAGAAAGGAGCTCAGTTTGGCCAACAGAGTAGAAATGTACATCAACACAACTTTTCATCTCAAAGTGGGAATAAGCCAGTAGAACAAGCAAGATAAAGAGAAGAGGAGCCCAAGAAAGGACCTTTGCAATGTTGGGGTTGTGGCGAAGCACACATGTTGAGGGATTGTTCTCATAGGCAACAAGATGGTAAGAGAGTTTCTCATATGCATGAAGCTTCTACTATCAACAATGTGGCAAGGAGTGTGCCAAGAATATATGCAGTTGTGGAGAATCGCCAAGCAGACCACCAAACTTCAGTAGTGGAGTTGGAAGGTATAATCGCTAAGCAACATGTTTCTATTTAATTCACCATGGATCTAACCTTAGTTATATTTCACCTCAAGTTGATGAAGCATGTTCCTTACATAGGAAGAATCATGCAAAGGCACAATTAGTTCAATTAGCCACATGAACTAAGCGAAAAGTGGCAGAAATGATATAAACATGTCCATTTGAGATGAGTGGATTACATATGCAAGTAGCCCTGAATATCCTACCTTTGGGATCATACGATGTGTTTTTAGGTATGGATTGGTTATTAGCTCACAAGGAAAAATTGAACTGTTATGATAAAACCTTGGAATGTGAAGATGAAGAAGGAAATGTAAGAGTTTTGTAAGACATTCAGAAGTCAGTTTCAGTTAAGAAAATCTCAGTGATGTAGCTTAAGAAATTCAGCAGAAAAGGGTACCCCTTATATGCAATACAAGTGCTTAACTCAACAAAAGGCAAGGAGTTGAAGGCTAAATATCACCCTGTTTTGTGGGAGTTTGAGGATGTGTTTCCAAAGAAGGTGTCTTGACTAACTCCTAATAGAGATCTTGGTTTTTCAATAGATCTTGTTCCTGGAGAAGTATCAACATCAATATTACCCTATAGGATGAGCACACCAGAATTGGTGGATATAAATGTACAATTGAAGGAGATGTTGGATAAAGGTTACATTAGGTCGAGTGTGTCCCCATGGGGAGAACTAGCCTTGTTTGTAAAGAAGAGGATGGTACATTGAGATTATGTATTGACTACATGCATTTTAATAAGATGACCATCAAGAATAAATATCCACTTCCTAGGATTGATGATCTCTTCGACTAGATTAGGCAAGCTACTATTTTCTCAAAGAATGATTTGAGATCGGGATATCACCAAGTCAGAATTAAGGATGAGGAAATTCACAAGAAAAACTTTAGGGAAAGGTATGGACACTTTGAGTTCATGGTGGTGCCATTTGGACTTACTAATGCACAAACTACCTTCATGTGCTTGATGAATAGTGTTCTCAACAAATATCTAGACAAGTTTGTTCTAGTGTTCGTGGATGATATATTGGTGTATTCCAAGACCAAATAAGAGCATCTCGGGATGGTGCTACAAGTGTTGAGAGATCACCAGTCGTATGCTAAGTTCAAAAAGTGTGATTTCTTTCAAAGAGAAATCTAGTATTTAGGGCACACCATCTCAGTAGAAGGAGTGGTCGTAGATCTCGAGAAGATCAAAGAACTCATGGATTGGCCTACCCCTCGAAATGTAGTAGAGGTAAGGTATTTCATGGGATTAGATGGATATTATAGAAGGTTTATAAAGGTATTTTCCGATATTGGACACCTCATCACCTCATTACAAAGAAAAGGGAAAATTTGTATATGGTTAACAGAGTGTGAAGCCAACCTTCAACAACGAAATCCCCTTTTGACCAATGCCCCTGTTTTGAAGATTGCAGATCCTGAAAATGATTTATTGGTCTGTAATGATGCTTTCAAAGAAGGAATTGATGGATTCCTTATGTAGGAGGGACAAGTGATCAATTATGAATCACAAAAATTAAATGAGCATGAGCAAAAGTATGTCACTCACAATCTAGAGCTCACAACAATTGTGCATGCATTGAAAATGTGGAGGAATAACTTACTTGGAAGGAGGTTCATCTTGATGATCGACCATTGTGGTCTAAAGTGTTTGTTTGATTAGTCAAGGTTAAATTCTAGACATAGTATATGGATGGCATCGATCAATGAGTTTGATTTTGAAATCAAACACATAAAGGGAAAATTGAATAGAGTGGCATATGCACTCCGTCAGAGTGTGCAGATTATACACTTACCAACGACAAGTGTGGGAGAGTCTAACATCCAAGAAAGGATAAAAACCCTCTCAAAATAAGACAAGTTTCTTCAATCAAGTGAGAGAAGGGTTGCAACAAGAACCTAGGGAGAGAAAACATGAAGGATATCATTTTGGGGATGATAATTTATTGATGTACAACAATAGGCTATATGTGTCGAGTTCAACAAAGTTGAGGCACTTGATTATGGATAAGTTCCATAGGAGACCCTATGTAGGTCATCCTGGTTACCAGAAAATGGTAACAACAATAAGGAAATTATATTATTGGCCTTGAATGAAGCAAGACATTACATAATACCTTGCCAAGTGCTTGAAGTGTCAGTAGGTGAAAGTTGAGCATAAACATCCTATAGGATTATTGCAGCCTTTGTCAATTCCAAAGTGGAAATGGGAGACAATTCCCATGAATTTTATTACCGGGCCTCCAAGGATAGTTAACCAACACGATTCAATCATGTTAGTAGTGTATAAGCTGAGAAAGAAAACTCACTTCATTCCTATTAAATCTAATTTTAAGGCCATAGATGTTGCTAACACTTTTATGGAGGAAATTTTTAAATTGCATGGTTTTCCCAAGACCATAATCTCAGAAAAAGATTCTAAGTTCACCTCAACTCTTCGGAAAATCTTGTTTGCATACTTGGGGACACAATTGGCATTTATCATGGCCTACCATCCTTAGAAATATGGTTAGACCGAAAGGTTAATCAGAGTGTTAGAGGACATGTTGAGGATGCATGTTATGCATCAACCCAAGCAGTGGGAAGAGTATCTACCCCTGGTACAATTTTCCTATAACAATGGGTATCATGAATCATTAAAGATGAGTCCATTTGAGGATATGTATGGAATAAAGTGTATATTTTCAATAAGTTGGGACAATCCAGTGGAAAAGATCACACTTGGACCCGAACTGTTGAAGCAAATGGAACATGCCATGGTCGATATAAGATAAAATTTGTAAGTGGCCCATGATAGACACAAGAGTTATGTAGACAAAAAAATAACTCATACAGAGTTCAAGGTGAGATATTTTTAATCCCTAAATAGTGGCTCATTACCCCTCAATTGGGGCATATTACATTAATAATGTTATTTTATTTATGTCGACTTTAGTCCATTAGTTGTAATTATACCTCCTAGTCTCCTATATATACCAAGGAGACATTTTCATTTGGAATCATCTTGTATTTGAACATTTATGTGGGCATAATGAGGTTTCCCCCTCAAAGAGGCTTATTATCTAAATTTCTCTCTTTTTCAAGGCATTGAGTACTTATTCTGAGGTTTTTCTATGATATATTGATATTTGGTTCTTAACATATGTTATAAGAGCTCAAGGTGTTGGGGCTTTGTTGCTACATCTGAGACACCTTGGAATTATTGATATAAATGTTTTTCTACAATGATTCAGAAGGAACAACTTGGAAGATATTTAGTAGACAGATCAATGTATGTTGGGTTAAAATTTGATCTCCTAAGCCCTTATACTTTAGGAGATACAACCTTTCTAAGATAGGGTTCTGGACTAGTCCTGAATTGAGTCATTGCGGAATTTTCGCTATAAATTTTTTTCTATAACTTTTCAGACGTTGAAATCCGAAGTTTATTCACAACAATTAGTAAGGTATCTGTGGTAACAATTTCAGCTTCTGGTTCATCTTACGTTTGTAGAAACACCCTGTGGAAGATAGGGTATCTGACTAGTCCTATTGACTAGTCTCAAGAAGGTGTTCTGGGTAAAACAATCACAACCTCTTCCTAGAGTATCCAAATTGAGTGAGACCAGTTGCATTGGATAGTGGACAGCCTGTAGTAGTTCTAGTACCAGTTTCATAATTTTATATCAATTATTTTTTGTGGGGCACGCTCTACAAGTGATATCTCCTGGAAAGGAAAAATATCAGCTAGTTGTGGGGAAGTTACCACAAATTCCACTTGGCACATCCAATTTTGATCAGACCTCTATCATTGAAGAGAAAAAATATCAGAGACCTACAAAAAAAAAAAATCATACTCAAAAGGGCCGAAATTTTGGAGATACAATAAAAGGAAGAGTGTCTAGCAGAACCACCTCAAAATCAAGGTTTAAAGTGATACTTGGCCAACATGCCACCAAAAAAGGGAACTTCTACACCAAAAAAGCCTCCAGAAAGTCCTACTAGGAATCTTGATGAAGGTGAAGAAATGCGTAGGGACATAAATGATTTACAAAAGAAGACAGTAAAAAAATATGAACTACAAGAGATGGAAGCTAAGTTGGAGGCAATAAATACTAAGATGGATGGTTTAAAAGGGGAGATCATGGAAGGATTGAAAAATTTCCTAATAGAGAGGAAACCTGAAAGTGAAAATGTATCCCACGAAATTCATGATGAGGACACAAGGAAGGTGAATGAAGAATGGAGAAACTCCAACTTTGCGTTGAAGACCAACCACGTTCCTAAGATCGATATGAGGAAGTTTGATGTCAAGGACCCTATCACATGGATACTTCATATGGAGCAATTCTTTGATCTACATAATGTGCCACATACACAAAAGGTACGAATTGATTCTTTATATTTAGAACCCAATCGATTTGTATGGTATCGATGGCTTTGTTCTCGCAAATCACTCATCACTTGGACAATTTACACGGAAGAAATGATAGCACACTATGAGGATACAAGGAGAAATACCTTCTTTAGCCAATTGATAAATCTCAAGGAAAAGGGTTCAGTTACAAAGCAC
>ML798677.1:276230-299501 GCA_009831015.1 Picea engelmannii | reverse complement strand
AGATCAATGTATTCGGATGTAATAAAGGTCAAATATTAATAAGACCTTTCAATAAAATAGAATAAGGCAGATGTAAGAAGACCTAATAGAAGCTTCCGCTTCTAGAAGGATCTTCCTCTAGATGCTTCTTTTTAGTATAAATAATAATCGAGGGTATGAGAACCCTAGCTTGGATATTATTGTAACAGAGCGCTGCTTGATTGGAGGTTGCCCCCTCGAAGAGGCCTGTGAACATTGCTATCTGATTCAAAGTGCTATTTCTGTTGCTATTTCGTATATCATTTCTCTGTATTGTGAAGATTATGTTGGATATTTTACTGTTATTATGTCATTTCTAGCATTTCATTTCAGTTCTGCATATTTTATATATCTGGTATCTTGCACACATCTATGTCCTTTTATTTCGACCATCGTGCCTCTTCGATTAACCAATTGTAATTACTATTTATTTATTTTACCATGAGGGTTTTTCATAAATTGATCACAGTCATGGATCAATTTAATCCTTTATGCTCGATCCTAAATATATGTTATATTCATAGAGAGAATATCCCCTGGAGGCACTTCCTTCAAAACATCACATATGACCGTGCGTTACAGAACCACGAGATTTAGCAACTACAACGACATATTATAATATCCCTCTAAAACTCTTATAGCATATGACCAACAATGGTCATCTTACATTAGGTGAGATGAGTCCTTGAGCATTTAACAATTTCAACGGTTATGATTCCATCTACTAATGAGATGGACAGCTAATGGGATTTTGACACTTTTCCCTTCGAGTCTTCGTGACTTCCAACATTTCAAAACTCTCAAAAATGATATTGTCGAAATGATCAAATGACTGATAGGATTTCAACAGCTATCCCTTCAGTTCTTCGTTACTTCCAACATTTCAAAACTCTCGAAGCTAAAAAATCCTGATCTAACTTGCTTATGTCACTTGATGACGGGTCACAAGTCGAGTAGCTGCCACGTGTCACTCAAATTCATGATTTTCACGTACCTGAACTGCTAATTTCAATTTAACACTTGTCGTTCTCTGCCTGTGCCATTGTGTACTTGCTGACATGGTATTTTGACGTGGTATGCCATATGTCCTTATCGAATCAACGGTCCTCGTTCTCCCTTTGATCGACGACTGTGATCAAATCGTGACTTCGCGTATCGGGTGTTTGAACGTGAGACAACACTGACTCTTACAACTCTTGATATGCGAAATAATATAGATCAATGGCCCACATCCCTCTGTTATCCAACGGTCCATATCTTATCATGATTTCATGTCTCGCGAGTTCCTACAACTCTCACCTTTGACTATTCCAGTTCGTGAGTTAGCGAAATGTTGATATCTTGCCATGTGTCCTCTGGATCCAATGGTTCAGATCAGGATGTAGGATCAATGTCTTGATCCATATGTGATGCAACTATGCTATCTTATCATGTCCTTCCACTCGAACACAATCCGACGGTCACGATATTCCCACGGTCCTTAAGCCCACGGTCACTGACATGACCGGTGCATGTTATTTTAGACGATCAACACGGTCAACCTCTTGATCGGACGACTGTCAAGGCTTCTTACTCTGATTGGACAGTTTCTAAGCTTATGCTTTTCCTTCTGAGATTCGATATTTGTGTTTTTTAACCCTCCTGATATTTTATCATGGGATTGTTGATCCTATCGTGATAACAACAATAAAAAATTTCTTCATCTTTATGGTGATGTATTTATGTCGATTCTTTTTCTTTCTGAGATTAACCTTACTTCTCTGCTTACTATGACTGTTGACATCAATGACAACACATGAATGACAATTTTTCCAATATATCTATGAAAATGAATACCCACTGGAGTTTCCTCAAATTTGGGAATTTTCAATGTGCTTACTGTAAAAAATCGCAAACTATATGAGCCCTCCCTCCTAAAAAACAAAGTTTATATTTCCCACCTAACAAATAACATTCTAGATTTCTAGTTATCTTTTTAGATAGATACTTTGTGGACACAGAAATATTTTTTTTATGATCGACATTGAATTTTTCTTAATTAATGTTTTTCTAATTGCTACATGTAAACTACATAATATTAAGTGTTGAAGGAACTACACATCTCCCTCATTCTAGGAAGTAGAAAGCACCTATTAACCAAATCATAATATTTTTACTTTCAATTACTCTATTTGTTTCTCTCTGTCTTTACACATATAGTTGATATAGAATTATTTTACTTAAGATTGATATTCAAATATTTTATTTATGGCCAACATTGAAATATTTTTTAAATGTCACCTATTAACCAAATGTTGATCATGAAAGAAATTACACATCTCCCTCATATTGGGCTATATAAAGTGCCTTTTGGCTCAATAATAATTTACCTCGTTGTGAAATTGTTTGGTACTAACTTAATCATGATCTGTAGCTCTCAAGGTTTAATAATTTGCAATGGTCTAAAAAAGTGGCCAAATTCTAATAGGATGACTTGTATCCATGGGTTGGGAAATAATGTTATTGAATATGTAATATTATACATCCACATATACAACCAATCAATAAACTTGTATCTTTTAGATGACCACACATGACTTTGATCATAGGCTTCTAACCCTAACTCTTGACTTTACCACTCACAAAAGCTTCATTGAGGAGCACTCTAAAAACCAAAGGAGATTACTTTTTGACAAATAAAAATATGTTCTCTCATTAAAATACTTAAGAAATTATTTAAAACTCATATTGTATCAAAACAATACTAAAGTTGACTATACAAATTTTACAACAACCCTGTCTACTTCAATTAACAATTTCTCTATTGCGGTGCTTCGTCAAAATAAAAAAGATACAAATAACCCTTGGTGTGATAATGAATGTATTTTTTCTAGAAAATCCATTGGGGATTCTTTCAATGCATCTTTAAAATATGCTAGAGGAAATAGATACAAAACCTTAATTAAACAGAAAAACAAGCTATATAAATAAATAAAAGATAAACTTTTGGACCTATTTAAGATGGATCCTAAGAAATTCTGGAGTAAAATTATAACTCGTAAAACTAAATAAAATAATAAGATTCCCTATAAGGAATGGAATCTCTACCTTAAAAATATGTATGAATCCCTTAATGTCATGGAAAACATGGCAAACAACTCTACAACGTATGAAGTGTTTTCTATAGAAGACATTAAGTTTGGGGTAAACTGAATCTCAAAAGGAAAAGATAAGGACATCAAAGTTTACCAAGATGAAATATTAAAATTGTAGGACCTATCCTCATCCCTCACATACATAATCTCTTCAATTTAGCTATCTAAAAAGGATTCTCAAAATCTTTGACTCAAAGCCTCATTTTTCCTATTTTTAAAAGCGGGGATAAAACAAATCCATCTAATTATAGGACCATTATGATTGGCCCCATTTCAGCTAAGCTATATAGAAGTATTTTGGAGAAAAAGATTAGTACATTGTTATAAATCCATGGAAAAATATCTAGAGGCAAGGCTAGGTTTAGTGGTCACCACTCCACTATGGACCAACTTGTTACATTTATGATCATTTCAAAGGAGTGGCGTAGTGATAAAACTGATCTTTTTTGTTGTTTTTTTTTATTTTAGTAAATTTTTCGACACTGTGCTCAAGACTAACCTATGGAATAGGTTAGAAGAGCTTAAATTCCCTTTCAAGTTAAGAGTTATTGCAGTAAGGATATATGACAAAGTTATTGGAAAGTTTAGTAACACCAAGGGATGGTCGGAAGAAATTAACTGTAATATAGGAGCCAAGCAAGGTTGTCCCCTATCCCCTATCCTTTTTAGCATTTATATTGATAAGTTAGAATATTGTTTGGAGGATGCAGGTTGTGTTGGCATGACTCTGGTGAGTATAGTCATTATTTTTCTTCTTTATTCTTGTGATATTGTTCTTATGGCGAAGAGTACCTATGAACTTGGTCAACGACTAATAATTCTCAATTACTTCTTCTCTAGCATGAACATGAATGTGAAAATTGAAAAAACAAAGGTTATGATAATTAAATCCAAAAATATCACCTACTAAGATTTTTTTATGACAACAATAGCTTGGAGGAAGTGCCTTAATACAAATATTTTGGAATCAATATCCAACACAAGCTCAATTGGAACTATATCATTGAAAAGAATATAAATGGAGTGTGGTAATCTCATTATGGGCTCGAAAAAAATTGTAAATCAATAAAACTTTGGCTTTGGGATACAAAAAAACCTCTTCTTTTACACTCTCGTCACCCCAATTATCTTATATGGATGTGAAGTTTGGGGTTGCAATATATCTATAGAATCATGGAGAAATATAGAACATATCCAAAATAATTTTATAACTTATAATCTCAAAATTAAGGGCAATACGCCCAATTCTATCCTCGTCATAGAAGTAATCCTTTCCCCCATTGACAACATTTCTATGATTAAATAAATAACTTACAAGAAAAATATAAACAACATGGATAGAAAGAGGCTCCAAACAATATCTTCAAACTCTATCCAAAACTACCACTAGTGGCTCAAGTGGGGATGGAATAAAGATGCCAAATCTTGGTTAAATAATTGGAAAATACAAGAAGAAGCCATCATGCAAAATATTATCACTCCTAAATTTAAGGAGAATATGTGGTGTGATAAATAATTGGTGGATAAAAAGAAATTAAGATACTACATGGAGGTGGCCAACCCTAATTTAGAATATCAAAATTACCTCTTAGTTCTGAGAACTGAAAATAAAAAAATCAACATTGTTGAAATAAGAACAATATCTCAAGAGTTGCATAGTGAAAGTGGGAATTGGACAACTCCAAAAACACCATGGGATGAAAGAATATGTAGTCTTTGTGACACTAGGCAGGTAGAAGATGAAAATAAATTCCTCTTATATTGCCTTGAATATACCCATATTAGATCCCAATTTAAAAATATTTTCCAGAATACAAACCTCCCGAACATCTTAAGTCATCAAAACTATGGTGATCTTGGAATGCTTCTCTCAATGATTTTTTTGCATAGAAATAAAATTTTAAAGAAATCAAAGTAATATCTTACCTTCTTAAGGTCCTATAGACCAATTGGTCTCCCTGGAAATTAAGCATTATCATCATTAGCATCAAAATCAACAACATGACAAATATGATTACCATAACTTGAGGAAGAAGAATTTGATGATTCAAGATGTAAAACCTCCCCCATTATTATATGTGGATTTCACAAAATCTAGTTCTAAATAAATATGAATCAAACTGCATGTTATATTTTTGAATGAATTTCTCTAATTTCGTTCTCCAAAATAGAAGGGATTATATGAAAAATGGGCCAACAAATAAGTTTATAAAAATTTTGAGCATTAGAAAGGAATCGAGGGTGTTAAACAAGTCTTTTCAATGAAAACTTTAAGAAACTTAGAAATACCATTTTAGTGTTTTACATGCCTCCAATGTAAGAATTGGTGCAAGAATCAAGATCATTATTTGAATGATGACTGTTCTCATGTAGTATGTGTTTCCTCAAGAGGACTAGTATGATTGAAATTTGGCAAATTAGTTACTTGTGAAATCACAACTTTACATTTGTTTAAATTACGTTTTTTATTGAATAAATGGATTCACTACCCTAAAAAACCTCCAGGTCACTCTAAACATGTAATATCCACCACTAAAATTTTCAATTCCATCCATCCTTCTGAATTCTTGGCCGAACTGGGAAAAAGTAAAAACATAGAATGTTTAGACTAGATTCTGAGGAAACACATACTATGCCCTTAATAGTTGTATTGCATGACCAATTACTTAAATTTAATGTATTGTGTATTTTTTTAATAATTGTATTGAGATACCTTAGTACTAGGAATATGTATAATTTTGTCTTTAATATGTAGGGGATACTAAAAAAATAAAAATAATAAAATATAAACAACAAATATATATTTTTATGTAGATTTAGGTAAAATATTTTAATATAAACTTTAAATAGAATACTTGATGATGATTATGATGATTATTATGATGATGTTGATGAAGATGAATTTTCATTGAGACCAATTGGTCTATTGAACTTTAATAAGGTAAGAGATTACTTCAATTTCTTTAGATATTTATTTTTGTGCTCAAAAGGCATTGAGAGAAGTTTTCGAAGATCACCATAGTTTTGATGACTTAAAAGGTTAGGAAGGTATTTATTGTGGAAAACAATTTTAAATTGGGATCTAATTTTGGAATAGGCATGACAATCTAAGACAATGTGTTTTTCATATCCAACCCTCTTCATGTCACAAAGATGGTGTATCCTTTTATCCTATGGTGTTTTGGGAATTGTCCAATGTTGAGTTTCACTATGTAGCTTGTGAGAGTTTGCTCTTATTTTAGCAATATTAATTTTCTTCTTTTCACTTATCATACTTTTGATCTTCTGAATTAGGGTTTCCCCCCTCCCTTAGTATCTTAGTTTCCTTTTATCCTCTAATTGTTGATCACACCACATATGCTCCTTAAATTTAGAAGTGATAATATTTGTAATATTCTTGGTATTTTTCATGATGGTTTGTTCTTGTATTCTCCAACAATTTAGCCAAGATTTGACATCTTTATGCCATTCCTTGAGTCACTGGTGGTTTTGGATAAAGTTTGAAGCAATTTTTGGGATCCTCTTATCATCTATATTATTTGTTTTGTTTTTCTAAGTTAGATATCTAATCATAGAAATTCTCCTAATTGAAAGTAAAAAATGTCAAATGTTAAAATATTGTTTTTTTCATTTACCATTTACATATTAAAAAAGGAACAAATTAGCAAACATTTATAAAATTTTATTTCTGGGAAGAGAACTAAAAGTAATGTTAACCACTTATATGGGATTAAACCAAATTTTGTTTTTTTCAAAAGAAAAATCATCTTCATTAATTTGATCCCTCTAAATACTTAATAAATAAAAAACTTAAATAAAAATATACGAATTGATATATAAAATAGAATGTATATCATATTTTAGATTGTACAATAATGCATCATCTTATATACCAATTAATATTGTTTATCATTAATTTTAATCCTTCAAAATGTATGAATAAAATACCTTTTCATTTTATGATATGTATTTCATTTTATATACCGATCTTTGAATTTTGTTATATACAAAGACAACAGAAATAGATGCAAAGAAGTTAGTTCCTACTTAGTTTGTATTGTTGTAGAAAAATAATTTAAGTATGATGGTGAGAACTTCAAAATATATATAGTTCATTTTATATACCGATCTTTGAAACTTTTTATATACAAAGACAACAAAAATAGATGCAAAGAAGTTAGTTCCTACTTAGTTTGTATCGTTGTAGAAAAATAATTGAAGTATGATGGTGAGAACTTCAAAATATTGTAGTCATATCAAACATCATTTTGGAAGCATTTGTAATTTTTTGTTGGAATTTCATATCATTAAAAGCTGAAATCATGGCAATTAAAGAAATGGAATGAGCATTCAAATCATGCATATAGTAACACTTTACACATAAGTGGGTGATTGATTTTTATTGTTTCTTAAAATTGATTGATCGACGAAGATGAGAACGATATTTAACCACATTTTCCCAAACATATAAGGATTGTGCATTGATTGACTGAAACCTATGGTGCATGGTAAACAACATTGGTTGTAAGTCTCTTATTTCTTTTCTGCAAGCGTTTCTATGAATATTGTGAGTGAATAAGGTTTACATCGTTTCCTTTTTCTACCTAATGTACCTAGATCTACATGATAATAAGTATGTTATACCAACACTAGTGAAAACACACACCAACAATCTCATTGATCTATAGTTGGAATAAACGTTGAACATATATTAAAATTAGCCTCCATACAACATTTGAACAATTGAGTACAATAAATTTTCTCATGAATCTGATCAATTTTGTCGAATATGCAATCTGTGATAGGAGCTTAATAATATTGAGAGATGAAGTATCAAAGGAAGGGAAATCATAGATCAAGAGTTTGATATTTCAAGTCACCACAAGGCACTTCTAATTTATTTGAACTTCATTATTGGCAGTAATTGAAAAAAATTGGATTTATTATTAGCTTCAGGAATAGTTGATTGGATTCATCTAAATTCATGTTCATAATCAATACAAAGTTCTTTCACTCTAACCTACAACATAATACATAATGTCGTGTCTTTTGGTTCTTTGGTTATTAATAAAAAATATGTTGATCTAACCCTGTATATAATGTTAAAATGAGCTTGATCCATTGAAAATATAATGATCAATGAAGCAAGTATCGTACTTATCCAAAATTATTTTGACAAACATGGGAATTGAAGGCATCAAAGGAATAAGAGTTGAGGGCATGTGAAAAAGTCCAACATTTAATGCATTGTTCCACCACTACATTTAATGATATTGTAGAAATTTTGAGTGTAACATCTCACTTCAATTTTTAATAAAATAAAATAATTTAAAAAGCTAAAATAAAAAGACAATATTCTCGACATAGAGAAAGTTATTCAATGCCATGTGGCCACCATCTTCTAAAGATGTGATGCTATAATTTTTTAATGTCGATGGATTATCCCATCTCCTAAATGTTCTCAACATGCCCATAAAAGAGGACATACATCCATAAACAAAATAATTTCATCCACCTGTGAATGAAGGAGGGCAGACCTCCATGAAAGAAAAAGAAAACAAAAATCTTGGTAACTGACCTCTACACAGGTCTAGGGTTCGGTTGGAGTAAATGAAAATAACCCAGTCAAAGGACAATACAGGTTCTGGAGATCCGTAGCAGAATTGAGCATAAGCCCCAATTTTTAAATTCAACTATGTGAACAATAACTACGTACCTTATATATAACTATGTGAACAATAACTACGTACCTTATATATAACTATGTGAACAATAACTACGTACCTTATATATAACTTCAAGTTCAGACCAACCCTTCATCAAGCACATTGAAACAACACATAGTTATATGGGTTGCTTGAAATTACATGCATAGAATGCCATCATGTTTTGAATTGAAAAGAAATAACATATCACACCTGAATTTATATGTATCTGGTATGAAAATGGCCATGACTACATTGCAAAAATGTTTATAGTTGGCTCAGTCAAAAATCAATGTCTAGAAGAAATAAACAATTTCATTAAACTTCTCGTTTTTACTACTTAATTGTGCTATGGAAGTAGGTCATATCTTCCAATTGAGGATACAACACATAGTAAGACGATTAAAGAACCAAGAACAATAGTAGTGGGAATAGGTAGGTGATACAAAGAAGCACTTGGAATCTCTTATGAGTATTGTTGGTGTTTTTTTCGACTACTTTCACTACTATCACCATGCATAATAGGTGCGGTGGGTCTCTCTATGTAGATTTCTCAATGCAACAGAAGGGTCTCAATGCACGCACAAGAATGGGCAAGGGTGGAGATGTTTTTAGCGAGATATACGGACAAGGGAAAGATTATGAGTATTAACAACACAAATAACAATGGTATAAGTATAATTATTGTGAATAACAAGGTTTGTACCTGCAAGATCAAATAATTGAGGAATGAAAAGCTCTATACTTGAAATCTCAAATAATTATACAACTAAAAGTTATGTACATGCAACATCAAAGAATTGAGCAACAAACCCTCTATGCTTCTAGCAATGCTTCAACCAGGTAAGATATTCACTCTAGCCTGAAATGAAAAATCCATAATCTACTAAATTTATAACTATAGTGGATCAATTACTTATTCTTTTGCGGTTGAATATGTGCCTAAATAACTACCGAGGGGAAGATTTATCATTTGTCGTTGAATCTATTCCTAAAGATTGACTCAAGTGAATATTTAGCATTGTGTAGGGAAGTTGGGAGGCGGTGAATTGGTGATCATAGAGAAATATACGATTCTCTAGTATCCTCACATGGAACTTGTAGAGGGTGCATGCATATTCCTTGCACAGTTATCCTCTGCAAACTGGCCATTGTCTAAACCTGCAAACTCTCTAGCGCAGTGTCATACTTTCTAAAATAGCCAGCGTAGTGTCAGAGTGGCCTGCAAAATGGCTAGTTATGTGATCCATATCTCTAAACATGTACCAAAAGTTTGCCTCGATGATATCTCTAGCTAGCATCACATCATCATGATATATCTCATAACCAAAGTGACATAACTTCATTTTCATAACCAACATTGTTCCTCAATAGAAAATGGCTCAATCCATACTCTAGAGTTAGTATTATGCATCTAGGATAGATATCAAGCATATGCTTCAACACTCAACCATATGTCATCACCATACATACATTAAACATACATGCAACCATATAATCATGAAAACCTACAACAAACCATGTCAGACCCTGCAAAATAGAGTTGTATCATCAAATCATGTTGCACTCATCTGTATAACCTTCTTTTCTAGGATTTTACCACATATACATGGCTTGTTAGACATAAAAATTGCATATGTATGTGACCTATCTATAGGTCAGATCGAGTATGCATGTGTCTTCTTCCATAGGATCCCACGTATGCTTAAGAAAATATAAATATTGAGATTACCTCATGGATGCCATTCTATTATGGTTGTTCAGTCTTCTTTATCCACTTCTGAAGGTGTCCCAACTTCTCAGAATTTGAGCTCTGGGCTTCCATATTTTCAACATTGTATTCCTTCCTAGATTCATGTTCTCTTCTTGCCATGCTATATGAAGCACTTCTCATGGAATGTCTTCTTTTTTTCCAACAATCCTGGGATTTGTGGCCAAACCCACTACAACTGTAGAATCTCATGGTATGACAATGAGAAGCAATGTGTCCCACTTGATTACATATCTAACACCTTAGGGTGTTATGAAACCTTCCATTATATTTCCTTTCAAAATTTCTACAGTCCAAATCTTTGTGACCATATTCATTACATGAGTAGCAGTGACCATGAAACACATTTTCATACCTTTGTTTTGGTTTCCACTTTGAAGGTGTCTCTCTTCTTAATTTACTTTGAGGTGTAAAGATGGCTTCTTGATRTCTTCCTTGCTTTTWTTCTTTTGAAGGTTTCCTTGCTTTATGTATATGGTTGAATTGCAACATTTCTTCCACCCTTTGAGAGTGAAGGACTTACCTCATACTTCTTAGAAGTTCTAGCCTCAATATGTATAGCTTTCTTCTTGTATCCAAGACCCGATTTATCATTTGGAGATATTTGGCTATCTAGTATCTCATCCAATATTGTTGAGTTGTTCATGAAMTTGATGTGAGTGTTTGACTTCTCTACTTTCTATCTAATATAAACAACTTTAGCTTCCAACTTATGACATGACTCATCTGTTTCATTAACTTTGTTTTTCAATAGTTGCTCTATTCTTTTGGATTCTTCAATTTTGGTCTTAAGATTGAGATTAACTTCAAGACTTTTTATAATCTCATCATATACCTTCTTATTTTCTTATGATTGATTAATTATTTCATTCTTTAGTGTTTTGATCTCTTCTTCTTTTTATTCTAATTGAGTCTTTTTTCTTTCATCTTGTTCTTTGAGCATTTTATTTAGTTCCATGATATGATTTGGGTAATTTTCTAGGACTTCATTAATGCATTTTTCAAGATACTCAATAGAAATTGAATAATTTCCTATTTCCATGCTAACATCACCTAACTCAAATAAAACATTTTCTTTAAACTTCAACAACTCTTCCTCTTCATCTACAAAAACGTGTACTATATTTTATTCTTCATTTGTAAGAGAACTTTCAACTTCACTAGGTGCATTATCAGAATATTTTGGAGAGTCTTTACCTTCATTGTCCTTGATGGAATAGTATTTTTTGTATTGATATACCTTCTTTAGCTTCAACAATATATCCTTGGTGTAAATACATTCTCCCATGATTTCTTTGAAAAAACTTGAAAGTCCATTGAAAATGGTCTTGAGAGTTAATGCATCATTCTTCTTTGCTTCATTTTGTGATGCAAACTTTGACTTATTCTTCAAGGGAACTAATCCACCAATAGTTTCTTTCCAAACACCTTCTATGTTTGCCTTCAAATACCCTTTCATTTCTATTCTCCATGTGAATAATTTGTCTCATCAAAGAGGGGAACTTAATTTGCATGTTCATCCATTTATGTGTCCATGGATCTCCTTCAAGATTGTAAGGCTTATGATGAAGGCCTACTTTGATACCAATTGTTGGACAAACTGACCACACTGAGAGGGTGGGGGGGTGAATCAGTGTAGGGATATTTTTACTCCTTTACAAAAACACCTTAATTAGCAATCACCATTTACTCACCATTCATTACTTTCATTTATATCAAGTTGTATGTAAACATATATCAACATCAAATATCATCAATAATCCATCACCACATGGAACACAAGGAACACAAGATATATCTACGAGTTTCTTTTATATTACAAACTACAATCCTTAGGGGGTTTTCAACAACAACTGAATAGAGAAACAACTCCACAAGAACACCAACTCTCAATGAAAGACTCAACCTACAAATATCAGCACCAACTGAGAAGAGGAATCAATCCTCAACAGATACCAATCTATCAACAAGAACACAACATGTTAATAGTGAAGTGCATGTATGTATATGACCTACCTATATTGCATCATGTGTATGTACGTGTTCTGGCCCACTGTCAGCCTACGTACACCTTCAAAAACTAGGGTTTCTGAAACTTCAACATTCCGACACTTCAGAACCTCCTTTGAAAATGATTCCCCATTCCTTTTCCCAATGAATATGAGATAGAGAAAATTATATATGAGTGTGTTTCATTCCATATTTCAAAGACTAAATAGAGATAATAGATATTGATTCTATCCCCTAATTAGAAAGAGATAGGGAGATAAGAAATATTTTTTTCCTTTGTCATATCCACTTCTGATTTGTCACTACACTCTGCCTTTCACTGCCCACTATGTACCATATCCAATCACAAACATATATATGCCATCCAACAACCTATGCATTGTCCTCAACCATACACCATCACAGTATTATGGATATTCCTCAATCATAATAGATATGAGCTACTTAACGAACCAACTACCATATTTAGACATCAATACAACAATACAAAGAATGCCTTAAGAATTGACCATATCATGAGAAAATCTAGGCATGAAGACAACATATAACCATATCATATCCTCTTTAGTAGATCTAAACTAGTAGACCATTGTTTCGGGAACTTGCTTCATACTTCAGGAGCCTCACACTAGCACTTTCTCAAGCTTCTATGGTTTTTCGCTCATGTATGCTCCTTATTATACTACCAGCCCGTGTATGTACACACCCTATTATATTGATATCTTGCATACGTACGCACCCTATTACACTGATAGCCTGAATACATATTATAAACTAGGGTTTTTTAGTATTTCTTAAACTCCAAAACTTTCACTATCAATACCTCATACTTACAAACCTTTTGATGTGTTCATGAGTACCTGCAATGAATATTTCACCAAGAATAGATCTTCAACATTCTCAAGAGATTCACTTACACAAGAGGCCCTTTCTCTCTTATTTATACTTCTCCAGGTAGCTTCCTCATCTAACCAACTCTAACCAACTTCCTTCTTTTAGGGATAACCCACTTCTAAGCACTTTGTCCACATCTAACCCACTTTTCTACAAATGGTAATTTCTCCACTTCTCGTGGCAACTAATTTATTTTTAATTGTTTTCTTGTTGCAACCACTCAACCCATGACTAACCACTTTGACTCGTCAACTTTATTCTAGGAGCTTCTTTGAATTCTTTGACCTTCTAGGGGATTCTAGACATCACGTGAGGGTTCTCCAACTTCACAAGGACATAAATATCTAACTGTGAGGAGTTTGGTGGCATTCCACATATCACCAGAAAATGGCATGACGAACACTATCCATCTAGAATAGTATCACTTACAAATTCATTGATCTTCATTAAAATATTACATAATCAATCCTTGGGTTCATTAACCATATATCTAGGATGACTCAACCACTTAAACATTTGTTCTTCACAAAGTGTCTTCCCATGAGGGATTTCACCATAAGAAGACCACTTTGGAATTCATCCATTTGGTACTTACTATCAGCCATGATAAGACAACAATGACCAACCTTTACATCATCTCGTCTATACATCAATCCATTACAATACATCACTATGCCACCACTTGCATCTATTACATCAACCCTTTGACATTAATTACATTTATGACAACATAGGCCATCAATAAATACAACAATGATACAATGGCAATGCTTGAAATTAACTCTTTTACATCAATCCTTTGACATCGATGACAACATAATGAAAAAAGAGGATGTCATCAGAGGATGAAGGCCCTAATGCATATTTTTCCTAGAGTTTCATAGATTTTGGATCCTTTTTTACCCAATTTTAGGCATCCTCGTTGGACAACCAAAAGATCTATAAGCCTCTCCGAAGCCTTCTCCAAGAAATATATAAGAAAGTGAAGCCTTGGGCAAGGGGAGGAAGAATTCAATAGAAAGGTTATGTTGTCCAACTACATAACTATTCAGCCAAAGAAGTCATTGGATCCTAGCATGACCAAAGAGTTGTAAGGAGATGCAAGGAGCAAGGAGATTGAAGGATCCCACATCAACACTTAAGGTATGCAATTGTGAAATAAGTTTATATTTGCAATCAATAGATCATTTGGTTTTTTGTTGAATATTTGTCATGGATATATAAAATCTCATATCTGATTTAATAGACTACATATCATATTAGATTCAAGCTAGATATAGGAATCTAATACTAGGGAGACAAGTGGAATGGTATTGCTTTGTCTTTGGTGTGCAGGGAACAGGTTTTAGAAGATGGATTTGGAGCTTAAGGACTACAAAAACCAAGAATACACTAAGGACAACCTTCTAGAAAAAGTATTCCATTCTTCCATATTCTTGTGTAATGATATTATTGCTTGTTTTTAAGAGAACCACTATAAATCCACCTCTATTGTCTAGATATCTAGTGTTATCCTAGGGAGATATGACTTATCTACTCAGTGAGATCCCTGTGAGATTTTTTCCCATAACATATCGGTCACTCTACTGGGGATAAATCCATTCTATTTGAATCTCTTGGCCTTGCTTTGTCTCTATTTTGAAGTGTGAGTCGTGTTGTTTCCATCAATGGTTTCAAGGCTCATATATTGTATATCTTAGATATATGGTTCATATTTGGAGGTCTGGAACATTTCCTTCCCTCTAAAAAAAAAAAAAATTGATAGCCCTCGCTTGTTGCACTACTACTGTCCCATGAGGACCCCTCACTTGTGGACTTCCCTGTGTCTCGTGAGGACCTTTCAGATCCATAATTTTTTCAATGCTAAGCCCATTTATGTCTAGGTGGATACATCCTATGATCTTAGATATCCTTGTGATTACCTCTTTGATTGTGTTGGTACCCCTGCTATAAGAATAGGCTTCTCACATTCATCATTTGTCAAGGTTATTGTTGATTTGATTGCTGTGAAAGTTTTTTACTTGTTTGGACAATCTCCTTTTGTTGTCTGAACTTTCCATCTTCAGATCTTAAATCTAAAAATTTCAACTCATAATTCATTAGATATGATGAGATCTAGAAGCTTATTCTCTTGGTTGGATGTCTAATTTCATTTGACCCTTTTTATAGCACTAGATCTCCCCCTTCCTAGGAAATTTTTTAAGTGTGATCGTTGTAGTGACATTATGATAGGTTGATATAGCCTTGTTCCTGATATCCTACAAGATTTCTCTTGTTGTTTTTTTCGTGTTCATTAACCAGTCTCATTGAATTCAAGATTGTCATATATTGCAAATTGAAAAAAAAATATCAAAAACCATCTCTTGCATGCTTAGTTTGCTTTTGAAGCATTAGTGTTGTGAGTGTGATCCAAGCATTTGTTGGTATTGGGTATTTTATGCATGATTGGTTGATTGGTTTGTTTTAGGATTTCTTTGAGTGTTGAAAAAGAAAAAGGAAAACTCTATATCGCCCCCATAACCATCTTTCAATGAACTGAAAGATTTTTCACTTGCATATTTGCATTGTTTGGTTGGGTCAAGAGTCCTCACATCATATAAAGTTTCATCCATTACCTTTGGAACTTAAGAAAAATGATTAAAAAAAAGAATTTCATTTAAAAATTAATTAGACATATTTCTTTCGATAGTGAACCAACATTATCTAGGATTTAGGGCCTTGAATTAAGATTGGAGAGAAAACTCTCCAAGGCCACAAAACTCAACCCATAAGTCATTAAAGAGTGTGGAAATCCACTCTTTCAAATGGTGTGTCAGGAATATCCTCTAACACGGGAGTCAATCACGAGGTCACATTAGGGAAAGTAGGGAGATTACCCCTCTCTAATTATTTTTGTGTTTGTGGTATCACTTCAATCATTATGCATACAAGGGTCTTGTTGGGTTACACCTTTAGATATTAGAGCTTAGATACCCTACCCTTACTTGAGATTAGACTTATGACTGTTCTCCCAACCATTGATTGTTAGGCAGTAACCTTAGTGGCTTTTCTTAGGGATCCACATAGGTGAGTGCAGGTGGGACATGCCTGTAGTACTTGGGGAAAACGTTTGTTCATGGTCCTAGTTCCTCGAAGGGTTCCCTCCTTAATAAATGGTACTTTCATTGGTCAGGGTTGTTTCACATTGTTTATTGTAACTTCTCGTCACACCTTTTCTAGTAAATTTGGTGGGGACTTCATATCCCCGACAAGGTTGATTTTCAGAAAGCCCCTAAGCCACCTAGTTTGCTTGTTGTTTTCTATGTTTGATTAGGGGTGTGCTATTTGAGTCAAAGTCTAGTTTGACAGTAGGTTGATTGTTGTTTTTTAGTTACAAATACTTTTCATTGTGGTTGAACTATTGTGACATTCCCATCGATTATGAGAAATAGAGCCTATTACATAGGTGGAACCCCCTATAAAGCGGAGCCATATCCGTGATGAAGACTTTGAAGGGTCATATTTGTGGTTTGATGAAGTCGACTTGGTTGAGGTAGAAGTGGTTGACGAACGTACTCCACCCAACTTCGATCATCCTTTAACTGAACCTAAAGCCCCTATATTAGTCCAAGTACAAGAACTTTCAGTGAACCTTTTTCATTATTCAGTCATCCTACTACCATGTATAGACCCAATGCTTCATCCAATGCAGTTGATCCCTTAAGCCCATACTCAAGTGGGATTGGTGGAAACTCATCCGGGGGAATCAAAATCATGTGCGCATTACTACCCATTACCTTCAATGGAACTTCATCGTCCAAACCTTTTATTTTTTGTTCCTCCATGTGGGGGACGTTTACTACATCGCCAAATCCATCCGTTAGTATAACTAGCATGCCCATGCCCATCCCATATACTTCTCTTCCCACTTATGGATTATTTTCCAGTGGGGGGGAAAGATTAGGTTTCAATATTTGAAGTGGAGATCCTTCCACTTCAGCCAATCCAATGACCTTCCTTATGTCATCAAGGGTAGGTAAATCTTTTGGATGGAGTATGCCTAGTGGTTTCGGGGTTGTCCCTAGTCAACCTAGGGGAAGCGACACTTCTCGAGGTTTCTCTTTTTCATGGGCTAGAAATCCTTTCTCTAGGGGTACAACCCTTGGGGGAAATTGGAGTTTTCCATTTGTCCATACATCTAGTCCCAAAGGTTTCTTCCTTGGGACCAACACTGGGAACCTTTCTCTTGGAGGGTACTTTTTTCCCCCTAGGGGAAATCCTCTTGGGATATTTTTTGGTGGCGGGAGTATTCATGCTCCTGCCAGTGCCACCATCCCTTGGGGCACTCACTCTCCAACCATTTCTTGAACTTCTAGAAACACCAATATAGGGGGACCATAAGGTCCATCTGCGACAGTAGAGACATCACCTCCCTCCTAGTCTCGATCTGCACTATTTCCCTTTCTTGAAATGATTGACTTACCAGATTTTTCATGATTAATGAATGGCCCTATTTCCCACGATCCCTCACAGAACACGATGCCATAAAAAATACCATCCTGCATTCTGAAGTTTGGCAATAAGTTGGGAGAAGACCCCTCCACACACATTGTGACATACCATTTATGGTGCTCATCTAATTCTTTGATGGGTGATAGTGTGATATTGCATCTTTTACAGAGATCCCTGACCTGAGCCACTAACAAGTGGTATATTGAACTAAAGGTCAGTTCTTTTAGAAGCTTCAACGACCTAGAAAAGGCGTTTTTAACACATTACCAATTTCCTATTCAGTATGAGATAACAATAGAGATCTTGAATTCCCTATTTCAAAATAATTCCACCCACATATCTGATCATATTCATGAGTGGCGTTGACGATGTAGGATGATTAAGATGAAGATTCTAGAAAATATCCTAATGGAGTGGCTCATTAAGTCCCTCTTACCACCCTTTTCCAAGGATGTAGCTATGGTCGGGGTGGCCATTGAAGAGAAAGCCATCTTGCATTTCCAACATATTGATTTTATTTATTCTTAGTCAGGTACTCTCTATAATATTAGTCCAAATGCTCCTCTCCCTTCAACTGATCCTCATCAAACTATCCCAGGACCCCATGCCAATGGTGTGGCTGGTTTTGTTTCTCATGCATTTGTTAACCAACTAGTTGATCACATGGGACAATTATACATTCAAAATCAACCATCAGTAGCTAGCACTAATTCTCAAACCATTGCAATCCCCCGTCAAACCTCCAAGGTGAATTCAGTGCATTCCACACAATCAAAGAATCCTCAGCAACTTGGAGGCAATAAAAAGAGGAACAAACAAAAAATTTCCATGGATGAGAAAGGGACTAACACTGCACAAACTTACTAGGAGCGAGGCAATAAGGAGAAGAAGAATGCTCGGTTCCCCTACACCATCTATGGGGAGGAACATCCCACTCACCAGTGCACTCAAAAAGATGAGATCCATCGATATTTGGCACAAAATAAGGCCCCCCAAAACCCTATTATTTTAACTCATTTTTTCCCTCCCCAACCTCAAAACATTGTTGTGTGAAATCCTACCCCTCCGCCAGGGGTCATCGCAGGTGCCCCTCACCATGAGGGGTCTTCCTCAAATGATTTAGTGTTCATGTGTCACCAAATGGTAAAATTCCAGAATCAGAAGAAAAAATATGGCATTCTCAAGCCTTCTAATGATGCCCCAGATACAACATACTCTTCCCAACCTAATGGTCATCTTTAGATAGAGAATCCATTCTTTGATGCACCGATTCACCCCTGAAAGGGAATTATTCATCATATGACAAATCATCCCAACACACGAGCTTCCAACAACTATAGTATTGTGGAATACTCTTCCCAGGCACCTTGTGCCATGTCGGCCCTCAAATTTCTCCAAAGCTACCCCACACAACATAAAGCATTTCTATTGACCATAGGTGGGGTTGATCTCTTGGAGTCAAGCTCAATTTGTTTTGACATTAACCAAGTTACTCATAGGCTCTCCCATCAAGTATCCTTCCATATTAAAGTGTGAATGATGGGGAATAACATCTTCCAGACAATCATTGATGAAGGAACCTAGAATTGCATCATGTTGATTTCTTGTTGGAAATCCATTGGCTCTCCCAAACTTGATACATTTGCTACACTATTAAAATCCTTCGATGGACATATGTTCCAACCTCATGGAATAATCATTGCCTTACCCATTGAGCTAGGTGGAAATAATGTCTCTGTTTCTATAGCGGTCATAGACGTACCACTTGAGTACAATATGCTACTCGAGCGTAGTTGGTTCTATGAGATGAATGCAATTGTCTCGTCAATATTCAGGGTTCAACATTTCCCTCATCAAGGGAAAATCATTACAATTGATTAGCTTGAATTATGTACCCCATACCTTAGATCCAATTCTCTCACTAGCTTGCTTGCTCCCCAAACCCTCAAGCTAATTGGTTACATTAATAATCAAAATGTCATAATCCTTGTTGACAGTGGGAGAACCCATAATTTTATTCATCGTCACATTTACCAAGAAAATAATTTCTATATCCATGCAGTCAATAATTTTCAAATTATGATTTCCAATGGTGGGTCCATCAAATGTGGGGGGCATTGTGAAAATGTGTGTCTCCAAATTGGTCAGTTACACATGAAATCTCATAGGTTTTATATCAACCTGGGTGGTTGTGACATTGTGTTGGGTTTCGAATGGCTCATGACTCTGGGTCCCATTCTCATGGATTTTAAGAAATTAACCATGTAATTCAACCAAGAGGGCCACGGGTATAAGTTCCAAGGAATAACAACAGGTTTCCCTGAGACCATAAGTTCCCATCACATGGAAATGCTCCTCAAAAAAGGTCATTCTGGCATTATTGTACAACTCCATTCCATTCATGCCACTGAGACACCCTTTGTGCCTCCGAACCTCCAATCCATCATCTCCAAACATCAATCTATTGTTTCCACTCCTCAAGGAGTCCCTCCTTCCCATTGTTTTCATAATCCTTCCATTCCCCTTGTCCCCATCATCCTTCCTCTCAATATTCGTCCCTGTCATCATCCCTTTGCCCAGAAAAATGAAATTGAGAAAAAATTTCAAGAATTGCTCACCGCAGGCATTATCCGTCATAGTACGATCCCCTATTTGTCTCCTACGATCATGGTACTTAAGAAAGAAGGCTCTTGGAGCATGTGTCTTGACTTTCGAACCCTCAATAAACTCACCATCAAAGAAAAATTTCCCATTCCTATCATTGATGATCTCTTGGATGAATTGAGTGGTGCCTAGTTCTTTACTAAACTTGATCTTTGTTTTGGGTACCACCAGATACATATCAAAGAGGCATACATTCCTAAGACTGCATTTCAAACTCATGAGGGCCACTATGAATTTTTGTTCATGTACTTTGTCTTGTGTAGGGATCCCTCCACTTTCCAAAGCCTCATGAATCATGTCTTATGTCCTTTTCTCTGTCAATTTTTCTTAGTTTTCTTTGATGATATTATTATCTACAGTAAAACCTGGACAAACCATGTTGCTCCTGTGGATCGAGTTCTACATTTATTCTCTGAGTATCAACTCTTCCTCAAACAATCTAAATGTGTTTTTAGAGCCTTAGAAGTCAAGGAAGTAGGTCATATTGTTGGCAAGGAAGGTGTTAGGGTAGATCCTAAGAAGATTGAAGCTATGCAAGATTGGCCTTGCCCCAATACTCTCAAAATATTGCGTGGTTTTTTGGGGTAAACAGGCTATTATCACAACTTTGTTAAGAATTATGGAAATATTGTTGCGCCTTTCACTTCTCTCCTTAAAAATAATTCTTTCACTTGGAATATTGCAGTTGATCAGGCCTTTCAAGCCTTGAAGGTGGCTATGTGCACCACTCCGGTCCTAGGCCTTCCTGATTTCACAAGGACCTTTTTCCTAGAATGTGATGCTTTTGGGAGAGGAATTCGAGCAGTCCTTATGCAATATGGACAACCTTTGGCCTTTACCAACAAACAGTTGTTCGAGTAACATTTGGTCCAGTCAATCTATGAAAAGGAAATGTTGGCTATTCTTCATCTAGTAGATCTCTAGTGCCCTTATCTATTGGGGAAATGCATACAAATTAAGACAGATCATCAAAGCCTCAAGTATTTTCTGGAGCAATGACCTTCCTCCCCGGAGCAACAAAGATGGGTGACTAAGCTCTTTGGATATGATTATGATATAATTTACAAGAAAGGAAAATAAAATATGGTTGTTGATTCTCTTTCAAGAGAATATGAAGATGAAGGTTCCCTTTTTTCCCTCTCCTTCATTGTACCAGATTGGCTCCAAGATATTCTCCAGGAATGGCTACAAGATGCCAAAATTTCACATATGATCCAACGATTTCATGCCACTTCTTCAGTTTCCCTCGGGTAATCTTGGCACAATTATGAGATTCACTATAAAGGTCATTTTTATTTAAGTAAACAATCAGAACTTCAATCCATGGTGCTTTAAGAGCATCATGCTACACCAACAACGAGACACTTAGGGTTTACCACAACCTATGACTAGGTCAAACATTTTTTTTTTCTGGGATGGTATGAAACATGACATTCACACTTTTGTGGCAGAATGTGATGTTTATCAATGCAACAAGGGTGAAACATTTAAATTTCTTGGCACACCACAACCACTTCTGATTCCACCTACTATTTGGAGGGACATCTCTATGGATTTTATTGTGGGATTACCTAAATTGGGAAATAATTCAATCATCATGGTGGTCGTTGATTTTCTTTACAAGTATGATCATTTATGTGATATTCAACACTAATTTACCACCTCCATTGTGGCTCAATGTTTCATGGATCATGTCTTCAAGCTTCATGTCATTCCTCATTCCATTGTTTCTGATCGAGATTCCATTTTCACTAGCAATTTTTGCTAAGAACTATTTAGGCGACAAGGAAACAAATTGCATCTCAACACAACCTATCATCCCTAGACTGATGGTCAAAATGAAGTTGTCAACAAGTGTTTGGAGATATATTTGAGGTGTTTTTCATTTGAAAGGAAAAATCAATGGGCTCAATGGTTACCACTAGCTGAATGGTGGTGCAACAATTCTTACCATACAACTACATGCATGACTCCTTTTGAAGTAGTATATGGAAAAAAGCCACCTTTAGTTCTCTCATACATTCTAGGTGTCTCCAAGGACTAGGTGGTTTACCAAACACTTACAGTTCGAGAGGCTATTCTCTGTACCATTAAAGAGAATTTGGTCATAGCTCCAAATCTCATGAAACAACAAGAAGATCAAGGTCACTCCAAACATCAATTTGCTAAAGGTGACCAGGTGTTTCTTCAACTACAAACTTATAAGAAAACTTCACTCAAGGCTGACCATTTTTAGAAATTGGCACCAAAATTTTATGGTCCTTATATAGTTCTCAATCACATGGCATAGGTGGCCTATCAGTTAGCTTTGGCTAGTCATTCTAAAATCCATCATGTTTTTCATCTCACCTTCTTAAAGAAGGTGCTTGGAACTAAGTGCCAAATTCAGAAAAGCCTTCCCGAATTGGATGAAGAAGGCTCCATATGGTATCATCCAGAAGTTTTTTTGTACCAGCGTGAGCGTCATCTTCATCAACACACCATCAAGTAAGTGTTAATCCAGTGGAAAGATACAACTCCAAAAGATGTCACCTGGGAGCCAGCTACCATTCTGCAACAATTTCCTCATCTCAAGCCTTAAGGA
>ML798677.1:191945-208207 GCA_009831015.1 Picea engelmannii | reverse complement strand
ATACAAGGAATTAACTAGAAGTTGGAATATGTATATATATAATTTTATAAATAAATAGGAATTTTCCCTTAGGGTATTGAATCAAGGAAAAAATCCAATCCATGTTCAATACAAAAATAACTTTGTTTAATATAAAGAAAAAAGAACTATTTTCAGCTAAGTAGGAGTTTAAGAAGCATGACTTTAAAAAACTAGAAGTTGGAATAGGTATATATATAATTTTATATAAAAATAGGAATTTTCCCTTAGGGTATTCAATCAAGGAAAAAATCCAACCCATGTTCAATACAAAAATAACCTTGTTTAATATAAAGAAAAAAGAACTATTTTCCGCTGAGTAGGAGTTTAAGAAGCATGACTTTAAAAAACTAGAAGTTGGAATAGGTATATATATAATTTTATATATAAATAGGAATTTTCCCTTAGGGTATTGAATCAAGGAAAAAATCCAATCCATGTTCTATAAAAAAGAACCCTATTCAATATAAAGAAAAAAGAACTATTTTCCGATAAGCAGGAGTTTAAGAGTGACTAACGTAAATTATAGACTTATGGAAATAGATTCAAACTACACTTTAAAGAGTCAAGATTTAGTAGATTTGATTGAAAATGTTCCCTTGGACGAAGTTATTCTGTAAACAAAAATATACAAGTTAAAATCAGGGTATTTTTAAGTAAGAGACTACAAATTGTGATCTACAAGTGGAACCCGAGGGAAGCTTATTCAACAACTTCTCTTTCACTGAGGTTGGATGGCTTCTCAACTTCCAAAAACTGGCATCTCTCTTCCATCGAATCGCGAGGAAAACAGACGGATGGCTGTTGATCTCTCTCTGGTTTCCTTCACGGGTTTCTCACAGCTTCACGCCTTCTTTCTTGGGAAGAATTCACGCGATTCATTTTTTTACCAAAGCCACAAACTCGAGATCATTTCTTCGCTTCAATTACCATGTCGAGGGTTCACGATTGAGAAGTGTTCTCCTTCTTTCAAATACACCCTTCTGCATTACAAATAGCAGAGGATCCTATGCAAAAACTTCCTGATATCTTTTCTAAAACATTTGTCAGAGAAGGTGTTGTTCATGTTGTAGACATGATGATATTATCAAATTAGTCAAGTCCGAATTCAATGCATGCATTTATAGGAAAGGACCAATATGGTTCAATGCGGGCACATCCTAAACCCAAATGTAATAGGAGACATATTGGTGGATCAAACAGTGAAGCAAACAGAATGGAAGAATCCAAAGGCATGACTATTGGAACTGTTGGTTCACCTCCATCTTTAGGAGAGGCATTGATTCCAACCCTTAATTTAGTTCTTTGTGCAGTTGTTAGTTCTCATGCTAAATGTTTTAAGGATACATATTTTCCTATTGATTCAAGTGCTATTGATGCGGGAGTTAGGGAAAGTATTTGCAATTTGAAAAGCTTGTGCATGAAGTTAAATGGCACTTTGTTGGATCCAAAAAGTAAATCAAAAGGCAAGGGTAAAGTTGTCGGGCATGCTTTTTCTGCTAATGAAGAGAAATTGCAGAGTGTTGTTGCAGATATTCTTGCAAGTGCAAGTCAAGTGCAGGTCGTGACAGAAAAAATAAATCAAGAAGGTAAAATAACTATCAAAATAGAGAAGATAAATAACACATAATTCTTCTTCACTTTCATCATCATCTACCATGGTATTACCGGGCACTAAAAACTATAGTGTTATGATAAACTATCAGGCTCATAGGATCAATATCATGATCTGTTACCACAGTTAGATTCATAATGAAGAAAAATGCAGAAACTTAATGATTTCTGGATAGTGGTTGAAAATCCTCTCTAATTTGGAATACATAATGATTTCTGGAAAATCCTCTCTAATCTGGAATACAATGTCTGTCCACACCGATAACGATCATGATAACTACATACTACATTCTGTTTAATTTGATCGTGAACCACAAAGTTTATGGTGTGAAATAAAGTCATTCTAGAACATAACTTGGCTACCATAGTCTGATGCTTCAAATCTACCATAACATCAAGATAACTGATCTATATATGTGACATCCCCAAAAAAATAAAGTATTTTTTAAATTTAAATTTGTTGGAAAATTATTTTGTTTTTAGTAAATTCGAATCTAGAATTTTTTTTCCATTTATGGCAATTCTGAAATTGATAATTGTAATTAATTATTATCACTGTTGGGTAGAGACCCGATTTGACCTAACTAACTATTTGACTAGGACACTTGTATGAAAACAAAATATTTTATATTGATTGCAGGAGGACAAATGGAACAACCATGTTAAATTCAACTGACCATGACTCCATGAGTGGGGAACATCTTGGAACTACCTCTGGGCTGATTGTTACAAGTGGAAAATCAGAGATTTGGCCATTGGCAGCCCCTAGAAAATTAGAAAGCTGTGAAAATGCCCAAGGGAGGGAAAAAGACCTAGGCAAAAAGATATTATGGATAAATAGCATATGTGAGGAGGCAGGACGTTGCCAAGTATGCTGGGAAAAATATTATTGATTTTCCCTTGCTATTATGAACACTACTGAGTGAGTGTGAGGCAAGAGGAATCTGCTAGAATGGAAGGAAAGTACTGAGGAGGAGTCTTCCAAGTTCACCCTCATGGATTCATGGTCAGGCTAGGGGGTGAATCGAGCAAGTGATTTTTGGTTGCCCTATTCTACGGTTGGGAGGAATGTGGTTGTTCCCTTTGTCTTCCTGCGAACTGTTCCACATATGTAAACCTTTCCTTATTGTGTGAATGGTTATATCTATTTGTTGTAATGTAACTGTGTGAATGAATTATGTCTACCTGTTGTAATGTATCTAACTGTACTAAGTTGAGATGGCTTCCATAGATGATATTTGTTCATTCTATGAAGTTTTATAATCAAGGACTAAATTCTGGGATTTCCCCTCTTGAATTAAAAACTTGAGACACAGTTATCATGTGCAAGTGAATTCGAAAGTATAAATTCGTCTATAGGAAAAAGTTTATTTTTGTAATCGCAATATCAGACCGATCTATCTATGAGTATTCGGATTGAGTAGGTGTGTACATATATTCTTGTAGGTGTGCACATAGATACAGATGTGGTGGTACTTTGTATAGATCTATTAAAGAAGATTTATTGACAGCAATAGAAAACTCATTCATACATAGATTTTTGTCAATCATTTTAGACATACAAACTCTACCAATAAGAAAATCAACTACCTCTCAAATAAGAAATAACTGAAACGAAGAGTCTGGAACTCCTCATATCTTACTACAGTAATATAAGTAAGTCATTGCTTTGTTATAAGATAATGCAGAGGTAAAATTCGAAGATAATTATTCTAGAGTATACATGTGAAACTGTCATGAATGGTATATATTAAGAAATTACAGTTCTGTGTATGCAACACACGATTTAAAATCCTACCAGCCCTTTGGCCTAAACAATGAAGAAAGTATATATATCTATATATATATATATATATATATAGATATAGATATATATATATATATATATATATATATATATATATATATTATTCTAGAAGGAAAATCCTACGAGCCCTTTGGCATAAACTTTACTCGGACCATTATATCCAATCTAACTAATCGCTATTGCAGATTTAAATCACATTGGTAATAATTATAAGGAATGTCGAAATGAGATAAAATGATTTAGTATTATTGATCTAGTATAAGTCGACCCAACATCTAGAATTTGAAAACAGGGCCTGTCTTGAAGACAATAACCCTGGTATTTAAAATTTAGGGCATAACGAGACCTGAGAAGTAATCGGTTATCAAATAATTCATTTAATCTAATGAACAAAACAATCTTGTAGAAGAAAATTCTGCAAAAGTTATACTGTAACCACCGGGACCAAATCCATAGTTACCTTTGGGGTATTTTTTTTCCCCTTCTTCCAAACCCGATAGGAATCTGAGGGAATCGAATTTGATTGACTTCTTTTAAATTTGGAAACCATGATTGTTCGAAAATCCAGAAGGGTTCAGAAGGGAATTCAAATACCTATTGCACCAAGTATGGGGACGAACATCCAAGAGCGTTGCGTAGACGAAAATCCTAGAAAATTCACCTTACAAGGATTAGAAAGGCATGTACTTAAGGAAAACTTGAAGAAACAGAAACATAACAATAATTATTTTATTTTAACACATCATGTAAAGACTTTACTTAACTTCGAACCCCGGCTCACATGATGTTTCCTTGTTGATTTCTGGTTGGACAGTCGCTCAGCGTCGAGGATGGATGGGCGGTAGCTCACTGATGGGTACCCTCGCATAAAATAGGGCCCATCATTAGAATTTGTGTATCTATTCAAAGAAAAAATAATGAACTAAATCAATATAGTGAATATTTTCGTACAACAGTCATAATTAATGAACATCGAGAGCAACTGTACTAAGTCCCTTCATACAGAGACGATATGGAGTGTTTTAATCCTTAAGAATTACTTTCATACCAGCAGTATATCTAACTGTCGATATTAGAATACCTTTAAAAAAAAAAGAAACTGGTAAACATGTTGTGCGCAGGCGTCATGAAATTCATTTCTTTCCACATGATACAAGAACTACTCGTTAGTTGAGTTATAGACCCACCAAAACATTTTTACAGGGAATATACTATTAATTCAATGGTTGTTATAGAAAACCCTGGCCACTGGTTCGAGTCGTAAGATTGACGAAGAGGACAAACAATGTTTGAGAAAGGTCAAGGATGCTTTACTAGTATCAAAGAGTTATCTCGGCATGCCAGAATCACAGAAGCCTTTCATTCAATACTGAACATCTGGTAAATACCATGATAGAGACAAGGGGATATATACGATACCTTGTACACTTAGAGAAGGGGCTCTTTCATGAGGCTCCACCCCTCCTCGTATGAACGAGATAGTGTTTACTAAAAACCCTATGAAGGATGGCGTATACAGTCAAACAACAAAGAATGTAGTGACAGTAACCAAAGGAAAATAAACCCGAGATGTCAATAAATGCATAACCTTTCCATTATTCAAGCTACAGACTGTAGAGTAACCTTCACATCGAACGACCCAGTAACCAGAATGATTTTATAATATAGAAAGTTCCAAAGAGCCACTAACCAGAAACTCTTCCCTTATTATGCGTAATTCCAATGGAAAAGATCCGTCCAATACGTTTGATTCCAGAACAAGTCCATGACTTCAACATTGAGTAGTTATAGAGAGGATTAGATGACTCGGTATTTGGTTACAGGGAGAACACATAGCCATTTTTTTGAAGGAAGACTAATGAAAATGGTATTTCTAGAGATCATCTACTAGTTTACGGATGTTTAATGACAGTCCTTAATTCAGTACTGCAGTTAGGGCAAAGTGGCGAGATTCCGGAGGGACACTTTAAACTTGTGATAATCCCGAGAGGTTGTTTCCTACATGTCGTAAATGCTCTGGTAGAAGGGTCATTATACCTCCTTCACTGTATTTGAGGTTAGCCCATCTAAATCCATGAAATGGAATTGGCAACCATTCTAGTCGTTTGTTTCTAAGTTTGGTTAGGGTTTGTTACTCGAACAGGATGTCGGTTGTCCCTAAAGGGGTGAGGCAAGAATTGGATTCGTAACTATCATTTCCATGCCTGGAATTCACACATTCTATGTCCACATTGATGGAAAGGATCCCATTAAATTCACTGCCACCCTTGCCCAAAGAAAACGTAATTTCCACACCAACATTTATGAAGGGTTATTCATAGTACTCCTCTCACGGTTGGCCTTGCTGGCGCGATACCTTTGAAAATGGATTATATAGATGTAGGACTTTTGTTTAAACGTTTATGGTGCAATAAGATTGATAATAGTATGATTATACATAGAATGTTACTTAACCGTTTTGTAGTGCAATTTATTTGGCCATAGATATATATACATAGCTATATAAATTGTTGCGTGATTATGTTGTGGCAAAGTCGTTATATAAACTCTTTGGTGTGTATATATGTATAGTTTGACCAGGACAAGAGTGTAGCCTATGCGATTAGGATAATTAAATACTGTTAGGATTACAAGGAGTCATTCGAAGAGAAGATAAAGTTTATAATTTCACTTATAAAATAGCTTTGGTAAGTTTCAATGTGGAAGAAGAAATGCTTAATCTCCCTTGTAGCAAGATTTGAGCTAGATATACCTATGAATTTAGTGTCCATACCTACAAAGAAAAGAATAAATAATTTTTTTGTTTTTTGCAGTAATTAGAGGTGCATTACATATGGTATAAGATAAAAAGTTGCAACATTGGGCCTAAACAAGGCCACATTAGTTGCTTAGTATATATTATGATTTATGTAAAACTAATAAATCTTATGGTTACAAACATAAATCCCTTTTTGTTTTGTGTTAATTATGGCAACTCGTGACGATGCAAAAATCAGGATGGAAGGAAATCCACAACAAAGACCTCCTGGAGATCAAAGACAGAACCAGAAGCTCACCCACAGAGGTGTTGGAAACAATGATGAATCTTATTGTGGAATTGCAGATTTTCAAAGCTGACAATGAAAAATTGAAGAAAGCACAACAGGAACAACAAGAGATAAATGAAGTCCTGCTGCACATTATAGTGACCAAGAAAATCCCAAAGGATGATAACCATGACGAAGAGGTCAGAAAAAGGGCATCCAAGAACTTTGGGTTGGAAACAGAAAAAGGAGACAGTTCGTCTGAAGGAACACCTTCAGTTGAAGACAAAAATAAACCAGACAAAAAAAGAAAACAAGTAGACCACCTTGAAGGAGAATTTAAAAAGATTAAACCAGCTACCTTTGATGGAGAATCCAGGACAGGAGAAGAAGTTGAGGCATGGTTGTTGGACATAAAAAAATACTTCCAGATCTACAACTATTCTAGCAACATGAAGGTCATAATGGCCATCTACAATCTGAAAGGGAAGGCCAGCATTTGGTGGCAAGACCTGAAATTGGCCAAGGGCCTAAAGGAGAAACAGTTGGAATGGTCTAACTTTAAGAAGTATTTCAAGAAACAATACCTTTATGAAATCTATTATGAAAGAAAGATGAAAGAATTTTATGAGTTACGACTTGGACAGATGATGATGGAGGACCTTATAAATAAATTTCTAGAACTACTAAGGTTCTTACTGTACATCCGGGAGGATAAGGTAAAAATCCAACGATTCTTAAGCTGTCTACCACAGTCCTACAGAGACATAATTGAGTTTGAAAACCCTATATCCTTGAGTGAAGTATTCTAGAAAGCATGAATGTGCTATGACCAGTATAAACAACGAGTAGAGTTTCCCAAATCCTAGAAGGATAAGAAACAAGATGGAATGAACCAACAGAAGAATGGATACGAGCCAGCTCCTTATCGGAATGCAGCAAAAAGTTTTCCAAGAAATGATTTTCACTCCAATCATATGAATACACAAGGCAGTGATAAACTGGTAAACTTGGGAACAAAGAAGTTTGGGGACAGCTCTCGCAAGCCATTAAAGTGTTGGGAATGTGGAGAGCCTCATCTAAGGAGGAACTGTCCATGTTTAATTTCAGCAAACATAATTGTTGTTCATAATTTGTAGGAAGCCTCGACGGTGGGAGACGTGGGCAGAAGCCTACATCGGATAAATGTAGCCATAGATGGTCAACAATCTGACCACTAGTCCTCGGTGGTAGAAATCGAAGGTAAAATCAATAACACTCGAATTTTTGTTTCAATTTACCCTGGAGCTACATTAAGTTATATTAGTACTGATGTAGTGGAGTCGAATAAAATTAAGAAACTGAAGCATGCAAAATCATCGCTTGTACAACTAGCAACATCTACTAAAAGGAAAGTAGTTGACTTTATTTATGATTTTGAGTTCAACTTAGATGGTCAAAATATAAGAACAAATCTGAAAATCCTACCACTAGGATCTTACAATATGATTATCAGGATGGATTGGTTGGAACAACACAAAGCAGTACTAGATTGTTATAAAAAGATACTTAGCTATAAAGACGAGTTTGGCACTGCTAGAATAGCCCAAGGTATACCAAAACCTGTATCAGTCAGACAAGTTTCAACGATGCAACTCAAGAAATGTATGAGAAAGGGATGTTAAGTTTATGCCATCCAAGTAACGAATCTATTAGGAAAAGAAGATAAGCCAACGTTAGAAGACTTTGTTGTCCTACGTGAATTTAGAGACATGTTTGCGGATGAGGTACCAGAATTACCTCCTAGAAGGGAAATAGACTTCTCCATAGACCTACTACCTGGTTCAACCCCTATCTCAAAAGCACCTTACCAAATTAGTCTACCAGAACTGACAGAATTAAAAATACAATTACAGGAATTGTTGGACAAAGAGTATATCAGACCGAGTGTTTCACCATGGGGGGCACCAGTCCTCTTTGTGAAAAACAAAGATGGTACTCTAACACTATGTATCAATTAAAAACAATTGAACAAAATGACTATTAAGAACAAATACCCCTTACCAAGGATAAATGATCTATTCGATCAAGTAGGTGGGGCCAAGATATTTTCAAAGTTGGATTTACGATCCATTTATCATCAAGTTAGGATAAAAGACGAGGACATAAGAAAAACAATGTTTCAGACAAGATATGGACACTACGAATTTGTAGTCATACCTTTTGGACTTACTAACGCACCAGCCACGTTTATGTGCCTGATGAACAATATTTTCATTCAGTACTTGGACAAGTTCGTGGTAGTATTTATCGACGATATTCTAGTCTATTCAAAAACGGAGGAAGAACATGATGAACACTTAAGTATAGTTCTGCAAACGTTGAGGAAACACAAACTGTACGCCAAATTTGACAAGTGTGACTTTTGTCGGAAAGAAATACAATATCTAGGACATGTAATTTCAGCATAAGGCATTGTCATAGACCCGCAGAAGATAAAAGCCATTATGGAATGGCTGGTACCTAAGGATGTAGCGGATATCCGGTCATTCATGGGAATCACCGGATATTACCACAGATTTATAGAAGGGTTTTCAAAGATATCCTACCCTATCACATCATTACAAAAGAAAGGGACCAAGTTTAACTGGTCAGAGAAGTGTCAAGATAGTTTTAACAAGCTGAAGGAATTATTGACAACTGCACCCATATTGAAGGTAGCAAACCTAGATAAAGACTTCACTGTATGTGTAGATGCAAGTAAAGAAGGACTAGGTGGTGTCCTAACTCAGGAAGGACACATTATTTATTATGAGTACCAGAAATTAAAAGAACATGAGCAAAATTATGTCACTCATGACTTAGAATTGGCAGCGGTAATATAGGCCTTAAAAAATGTGGTGACACTACACAATGGGCAGAAAATTTCTACTATTGACGGATAATCGCGGGGTGAAATATTTGTTCAGCCAGCTAGATATTAATGCAAGACAAGAAATATGGCTAGCCTTCTTGAGAGAATTTGAATTTGAGGTCATACATATCAAGGGTAAGGAAAATAAAGTAGCGGACGCTTTAAGCAGAAGATTCCATGGGTTATTTGAGATAAATATCAGCAGGGCAGAAAGTGATCTGGAACAAAGAATAAGGACGACAGGTATTAACGACGGAAATTACACTAAGATGATCAAAGAATTAAAAAATAGTACTGCAAACTCGGATAAACCAGATCTAAGTATCGATAAGAAGGGACTATTACGATGTAAAAACAAACTTTACATACCAGATTCAGCAGAGTTAAAATTAATAGTTTTGGATGAAGTGCATAAGAAACCATATTCTGGCCATCCAGGTTACCAAAAAACAATAACGACACTTAGAAAACTATTTTACTAGCCTAATATGAAGGGAGAAACAATAGAGTATTTGGCTAGGTGCCAAGATTGTCAATAGGTTAAGGCCAAGCACTAGCATCCAGCGGGCCTATTACAGCCATTTCCAGTACCAGAATGGAAATGGGAGACCATATCGCTGGACTTTATAATAGGTTTGCCTAAAACTCAAAAACATAACGATTCTATCATGGTTGTAATCGATAAACTCAGTAAGTTTTCACACTTTATTCTTGTAAAGTCTACTTTTAAAGCTATAAGAATTGCTGAAATATTCATGAAAGAAATTTTTAGACTGCATGGTAATCCTAAAATGGTGATTTTAGATAGAGACGTAAAATTTACATACGCCTTTTGGAAGGAATTGTTTGTAGGGATAAATACTAACTTGAATTTCAGTACGAGTTATCATCCACAAATGGATGGAAAAACCAAAAGGACAAACCAAATCATAGAGGATATGCTTTGCATGTATGTAAGAACAAAGTTGAGCAAGTGGGAAGACTACCTACACTTGGTAGAATTTTTATATAACAATGGGTACCAAACTTCGGCTAAGTTGAGCCCTTTTGAAGTACTGTATGATAGAATGTGTACGACTCCAATTAGTTGGAATAACCCCACTGACAAACTCATGGTTGGACTAGAGATGCTCCAATAAATGGAGAACATGGTAAGTAAGGTACAACAGAACTTGAAAGAAGCACATGACAGACATAAGAGATATGTAGATTAGAAAAGAAGACACTTGGAATTTCAAGCGGGAGACCATGTTTATTTGAAGGTCAAAGCCCGAAAAATCTTGTTGAAGCTAGGGAACTGTGTCAAGCTGGCACCCAGTTTTTATGGTCCCTTCGTGATACTAGCTTGAATTGGACCCGTAGGATACCAACTTGCACTTCAAGCTAATCTAAGAATTCATAATGTATTTCATGTTTCTTTGTTGAAAAAAATATATTCATGACTTTACTCATAAAATTGATTGGAACTTGGTGCAGGTGGAACCCCTACGCATTCTAGACCAGAGAGAAATAACACTTCAGAACAGAGTCGTCACTCAGGTAAAGGTGCAATGGAAGCACTTTAGTCCTAAGGAGGCCACTTGGGAGTTGGAGGGAGATTTGCAGAAATCTGATCCAATATTGTTCCAAGAAAGGAATGAACACTGAGGATAGTGTTTCACTGAAGGGGGAAAGGATGTGACATCCCCAAAAATAAAATAAAAATTAAATTTAAATTTGTTGGAAATTTATTCTGTTTTTAGTAAATTCGAATTTGGGAAATTTTTTTCCATTTATGGCAATTCCAAATTTTGAATTTGATAATTGTAATTAATTATTATGACTGTTGGGCAGAGACCTGATTTGACCCAACTAACTATTTGACTAGGACACTTGTATGAAAATAGAATATTTTATATTGATTGCAGGAGGACAAATGGAACAACCATGTTAAATTCAGCTGACCATGACTCCATGAGTGGGGAACATGTTGGAACTAACTATGGGATGATCGTTACAAGTGGCAAATTAGATATTTGGCCATTGGCAGCCCCTGAAAATCAAGGATTTAGAAAGCTGCGAAAATTCCCAAGGGAGGGAAAAAGGCCTAGGAAAAAAGATATTATGGATAAATAGCATATGTGAGGAGGCAGGATGCTGCCAAGTATGCTGGGAAAAGGATTATTGATTTTCCCTTGCTATTACGAACACTGTTGAGTGAGTGTGATCCAAGAGGAATCTGTTGGAAGGAAGGACAGTACTGAGGAGGAATCTTCCAAGTTCGCCCTCATGGATTCATGGTCAGGCTAGGGGGTGAATCGGGAAAGTGATTTTTGGCTGCCCTATTCTGCGGTTGGGAGGAATGCGGTTGTTCCCTTTGTCTTCCCGTGAACTGTTCCAGATATGTAAACCTTTCCTTCTCTGTGTGAATGATTATATCTATTTTTTGTAATGTAACTGTGTGAATGAATTATGTCTGCCTGTTGTAATGTATCTAATTGTCCTAAGTTGAGATGGCTTCCATAGATGATATTTGTTCATTGTATGAACTTTTATAATCAAGGACTAAATTCTGGGATTGCCCCTTCTGAATTAAAAACTTGAGACAGAGTTACCCTATGCAAGTGAATTCGAAAGTATAAATTTGTCTATAGGCAAAAGTTTATTTTTGTAATCGCAATATCAAATAGATCTATCTATGAGTATTCGGATTGAGTAGGTCTGTACATATATTCTTGTAGACTCATATATATATATATATATATATATATATATATATATATATATATATATATATATATATATATATATANGATTTTTGTCAATCATTTTAGACATACAAACTCTGCCAATAAGAAAATCAATTACCTCTCAGATAAGAAATAACTGAAACGAAGAGTCTGGAACTCCTCATATCTTACTACAATAATATAAGTAAGTCATTGTTCTGTTATAAGATAATGCAGAGGTAAAATTTGAAGATAATTATTCCAAAGTATACATGTGAAACTGTCGTGAATGGTATAGATTAAGCAATTATAGTTCTGTGTATGCAACAAGCAATTTAAAACTCCTATCAACCCTTTGGCCTAAACAATGAAGAAAGTTGTAATATACCTTAATTTTGACCAAAAAAAAAAATTTTGTCTTCTCGAGAACATTAATCCTAATTAACTCAATAGATTCGTTCTTAGGATAAAATGATCGTTTTCTCTAGTATTAAACTCCGATAAGTTTCTTATACTATGGTTACCCATTTTAATCAGCAGATATATAGTTGTCTAGGTCATGCTAAGATAACCATCCATTACTCTAACATTTCTGTAAGTCCTAAGCTTCCAAACATTTATACGTGTCATACTATACATAACTTGGACTATGGAGGACTTAGGATTCATGATCCCAAAATTCTTTCTGACGTAAAATAATTCTAAGTGTGTAGAGGAGAAAGGATTCACGATTGATGATATTGAGAAATCATTCCAACTCTTGGATATCAGAGGAGGAGATCCGTCGGATCAGAACCTCTGCGTGCTATCACGTATTATGGGTTCAAAGGTTGGAAGCATTTCTTTTCGACTGCAAAAGTTGCGAAGTGTCGAGCACCGAGGGCTCATGAGACACGTGGCACATCTGTTAGGTGGGGACCACGTGTTTGATAGGTGTCACAAACATACAACGCACAGAAAAGGTGGAAGTAGGCGATAGGTGGCGTACACGCATCACCTTCGAAGGAGTCAACCCATCACTGACTTATCATGCTTCGGGGTTGAGCAAAGGAGGAGCACGAGGGTTCAACACTCCAACTCGCGAAGTTGCTAGTAGTGTTAGTGTTTAGCCTAGCCCACAGTTATATGTAGTAGGTGATAGCGAGAAGGAAGCCATACCCGTATCACATCTCGGGTATCGGACGTTTGGAGTGCAAGAAGAGTCGAGGGTATTCGACTCATGAACTTGCGAGATAACTAGTCATGAAAGGCACTTTCATTAAGGTATTGTTTATGGTCATATCACAAAGGAGTTGGAAAGAGGGAGTCTATTCTAGGTGGTGCAGGTGCATTGTACTAGTAGAGTCAACCGCCTGTTGACTTGCGCCAACAGAGTTTTCATGGCAGGCCTACGGATTGTGTAAATTGAGGTTCCAATAGGGACTCATGGGAGCCTTTTCAGCTCAAGGAGAATTTAAAACAATCCTCAGAGGATCTCGGCCATCTTTTTCATGGGAAAGGTACTCGGGTTCCTTAACACAAACCCTTCGGGATTTAATAGTCTGTGATGCAAAGGTCAAAGTTTTTCCTCGGTCTGTAATTGTAATTGGAATTATTTCAACTTAGCACAATTAGATGCATAATTTCAGATACACAAATCATTCAAACAAAGAAGGAGAAGATTTACATATCTAAACCAGTGCGCGGGAAGACAAAGGGAACAACCATGTTCCTCCCAACCATAGAATAGGGCAGCCAAAATCACTTGTCCGATTTACCCCCTAGCCTGACCATAAATCCATGAGGGAGAACTTGGAAAACTTCTCCTCAGAAATGTCCTTCAATTCCAACAGATTCCTCTTACCTCCCACTCACTCAGTAATGTTCATAAAAGCAAGGAAAAATCAATAGTCTCCTTTCCCAACATACTTGGCAGCGTCCTGCCTCCTCACATATGCTATTTATCAATTTGCCTAGGTCTTTTCCCTCCCTTGGGAATTTTCGTAGCTTTCTAAATCCCCGATTTTCAGGGGATGCAAATGGACAAATCACTGATTTTCCACTTGTAATAATCAATCTAGAGGTAGTTCCAACATGTTCCCCACTCATGGAGTTATGGTTAATTGATTTTAACATGGTTGTTCCATTTGTCCTCCTGAAATCAATATAAATATTCTATTTTTATACAAGTGTCATAGTCAAATAGTTAGTTGAGTCTAATTACATCTCTGTCCAACAGTCATAATAATTAATTACAAATATCAAATTAGAAATTCGAAATTGCCATAAATGGAAAAAAAATTCCAAATTCGAACTTACTAAAAACAGAATAAATTTCCAGCAAATTTAAATTTCAAAAAATATTTTATTTTTGGGGATGCCACATCCTTTCCCCCTTCAGTAAAACACTGTCCTAAGTGTTCATTCCTTCCTTGGAACAAGATTGGATGAGATTTACGCAAATCTCCCTCCAACTCCCAAGTGGCCTCCTTAGGACTAAAGTGTTTCCACTACACCTTTACCTAAGCGATGGCTCTATTCCGAAGTTTTATTTCTCTCCGGTCCAGAATGCGTACGGGTTCCACCTGGAACTCGCCTTCGAGTTCCACCTGCACCAATTTCCTTATGCACTTCGTCTAAAACAGTTAATTTTAACTATGTTGGATTTGGCATGTAAAGTTTGTTTTTAAATCGTAATAGTCCCTTCTTGTCGATACTTAGATCTGGTTTATCTGAGTTTGTTGTATTGTTTTGTAATTCTTCCATCATCTTCATGTAATTTTCGTCGTTAATACTTGTCGTCCTTATTGTTTGTTCCAGATCACTTTCTTCCCTACTGATGTTTATCTCAAATAACCCATGGACTCTTCTGCTTAAAGTGTCTGCTACTCTATTTTCCTTACCCTTCATATGTCTGACCTCGAAGTCGAATTCTCTCAAGGAGGCTAGCCATCTGGCTTGTCTTGCATTAATATCTGGTTGGTTAAATAGATACTTCACCCCGCTATTATTCATTAATAGTAGAAATTTTCTACCCATTATGTTGTGTTGCCACATTTTTAATGCATGTATTATCGTTGTTAATTCTAAGTCATGAGTGACATAATTTCACTTGTGTTCCTTTAATTTTCGGGACTCATAAGAAATAACGTGTCCTTATTGAGTTAGGACACCACCTAGTCCTTCTTTACTTACATCAAAACATACAGTGAAGTCTTTATCTATGTCTGCTACCTTAAGAATGGGTGCAGTTGTCAATAATTACTTCATCTTGTTAAAACTGTCTTGACACTTCTCTGACTAGTTAAACTTGGTTCCTTTCTTTTTTAATGATATGATAGGGTAGGCTATCTTGTAAAATCCTTCTATAAACCTATGATAATATCTAGTGATTCCCATGAATGACTGGATATTTTCTACATCCTTAGGTACTGGCCATTCCATAATGGATCTTGTCTTCTCCGAGTCTACGACACTGCCTTCTGCTGAAATTACATGTCCTAGATATGGTATTTCTTTTTGATAAAAGTCACACTTGTCAAATTTGGCGTACAACTTGTGTTTTCTCAACGTTTGCAGCACTGTCCTTAATTGTTCATCATGTTCTTCCTCCATTTTTGAATAGACTAGAATATCGTCGATAAATACTACCACGAACTTGTCTAAGTATTGACTGAAAATATTGTTCATAAGGAACATAAATGTGGTTTGCGTGTTAGTGAGTCCAAAAGGTATGACTACAAATTCATAGCATCCATATCTTGTCCAAAAAGTTGTTTTCTTTATGTCCTCATCTTTTATCCTAACTTTATGATAACCGGATCGTAAATCCAACATTGAAAAGATCTTGGCCCCACCCACTTTTAGGACACCACCTAGTCCTTCTTTACTTGCATCAACACATACGGTGAAGTCTTTATCTAGGTCTGCTACCTTCAGAACGGGTGCAGTTGTCAATAATTCCTTTAGCTTGTTAAAACTGTCTTGACACTTCTCTGACCAGTTAAACTTGGTTCCTTTCTTTTGTAATGATGTGATAGGGTAGGCTATCTTGGAAAATCCTTCTATGAACCTACGGTAATATCCGGTGATTCCCATGAATGACCAGATATATACTACATCCTTAGATACTATCCATTCCATAATGGCTCTTGTCTTCTCCGGGTCTACGACAATGCCTTCTGCTAAAATTACATGTCCTAGATATGGTATTTATTTTT
>ML798677.1:167158-177327 GCA_009831015.1 Picea engelmannii | reverse complement strand
ATATTGTGAGAAAGTGAAATTGTTGAATGTTTAAATACTATTAGAATGATGTTGGATACGATGAAATCTATTTTGGGTAAATGATAATCTTGTGAATGGGTGACGAGTTTGAATTATGGGATATTATGAAATCTAATTCTAATAAAAAAAAAACTTGATGTTAATGTATCGATACGGGGATACCAAATTGAAATGATGATAGTATGCAATTACATGATGATAATGCATAAGAATGTATGAGTTTGTGTTACAGACTAATCTGTAGGTTATGGGCTATGAAATAGCCAAGAGATAATGATGATGAAAGTGGATATCAGGAGCACTAACCGAGAAATATTATGGTATGAATAATGTATGTGAAATTTATATTGATTTGGATGCATTGCTATGATATGTGGACTAATGCATGATTTTGGTACTAACACTGCCCAAAACCGAATAAATGATGACAAAACCTCTAGAAACACGGTGCCCCTGCATGTTCCATTGTAGGGTGTTGACCCTACTTCTGTTAGGAGGGGTGGAGGCATTTCCCACCATGTATCATCCATTGTAGGGTGTTGACCCTAGTTCTGTTAGGAGGGGTGGAGGCATTTCCCACCGTGTATCCTCCATTGTAGGGTGTTGACCCTGGTTCTGTTAGGAGGGGTGGGGGTGTTTCCCACCATGTATCCTCCATTGTAGGGCGTGGACCCTAGATATGATTAGGAGGGGTGGAGGCATTTCTTACCGTGTATCCTCCGAAACCTAAAGTCATGGGAGAATGGTGCTAGTTCATGCTCCCCAAGACGTGTGATGATGACTGTTAGTTGCCTGCTAGGGAAGCTTGGTCGAGATAACGACACTTCCACTTACGGGTTCTATTTGGGGTTAGGTCAATATAGTTGACGCTCCAAGATAGTCTAGCAGAGGAAGGATAGGAATGGAGATGGAAGTAGGTTAGGGAGGAAAGATGAGTAGTAATAGTTGAGACAATATGGAGATCTGTCTTGTGGTGGAATTTAATGTCTTCCCTTCAAAAAAAAAAGAGAGAGAGAGAAATGTGTATATATGAATATTCATTATTACATAACTAAACCACAGTTGTTTAAAATAAAATTGTTAAACTGGATAATTGTAATTAAAGAATTCTTCAAACACTTGATTGATTGTTGTCTTTTATAAAAGACTAGTCTTGCTGACTGGATTGAATGCATACATAAATTACTAAAGGATGACAGTTTTGATAATTAGAACATGCACGAGATTTGCATGTACTAGATACACATGCATTTCTTGTACATATACACTAGTATGTATGAGCTTTCTTGACTTACTTAATGATAATGTCAGTTACTTGTTGTGAATGTGTGAACCATGCTCTTTTCCTTTGTACCATAAGATACCTTAACTTTGGGACGAAGTTTCCTGAAGGGTGGGTGTATGTAACGACCCTAGTTGGATAAATGTTTAAGAAATATAAAGTAAAACTAATTAGGGGATTAATTGTGTTAACAAGGTATTAATTAAACAAAGATGATTTAATGATATCAATTCAGTAAGTTATCTATTAATTAAAGGTTATAATTGTGATTAATTAATTAATAATTTAACTGCAGATTACCTTTGATGACATGAGTAATGAATTTAAGAGATCAATGATATATGTTATAAAATGGTTGTGTATGCAACAAGGGATAACATGTTAGTCCCGCGAAGATAAAACATTAAAGGAAGGATCAGGGACGGGGATGAGGGCAGGTAAGGGAGTAAAGGCAGGAGTCGGTGTAGGAGGAATAAGGGAGGAAAGGAGGTCGAGGTGAAAAAAAAATTATACGGAGGATGGATTCGGGGAGGACTGTGAGATTTGTAGGGAGCAGTAGAGTTCTGGCTGTGGCACTTTTGATCAGTTGAGGCACCGGGTTGCTGGAGGTTTTGGGCACGGGGGCCGGGATATCCATAGATATCCTGGAGCTAGGTAGTTTTCCTAGTTGGCAGGGAGGATAGTAGGTTTGGCCAGTTATTATTTGTTTGTGGTTGGGTTGGTTTGTGTATCAGGTAGCAGGAAGGCAACAACAAGGAAGAAAGGCAACATAAATTAGCATCAAAACCAGGTAATTTGTTAAACTATGTGTTTATTTCATTCTGCCATGAAATCATTATTCATTGATAAATTTAAGTTACTGAAGTTGCTATTATAAAGATTGTTGTTATGTTATGCAGTTATTATCTCAGTTCATGAAGTAAATTGCTTATGGAAGTAAATGATGTTTAGAAATATTTGGTTGTTACAATCAATTTGCCTAGGTATTTTCCCTCCCTTGGGAATTTTTGCGGCTTTCTAAATCCCTGATTTTCAGGGGCTGCCAATGGCCAAATCATTGATTTTCCACTTGTAATAATCAGCCTAGAGGTAGTTCCAACATGTTCACCACTCATGGAGTTATAATCAGTTGATTTTAACATGGTTGTTCCATTTGTCCTCCTGAAATCAATATAAATATTTTGTTTTTATACAAGTGTCATAGTCAAATAGTTAGTTGAGTCTAATCAGAACTCTACCCAACATTATTAATAATTAATTACAAATATCAAATTCGAAATTCGGAATTGCCATAAATGGCAAAATTTTTCCAAATTCGAATTTACTAAAAACGTTATAAATTTCCAGCAAATTTAAATTTCAAAAGATATTTTATTTTTTGGGATGTGTATATATATATATATATATAATTCTAGAAGGAAAAACATAGAATCAGAACCTTACTCAGACCATTATATCCAATCTAACTAATCGCTATTGCAGATTAAAACCACATTGGTAATAATTATAAGGAATGTTGAAATGAGATAAAATGATTTAGTATTATTGATCTAGCATAAGTCGATCCAACGTCTATCGTTTGAAAATAGGGCTTGTCTTCAAGGCAATATCCTTGGTATTTAAAATTTAGGGCATAACGAGACCTGAGCAGTAGTCAGTTATCAAATAATTCATTTCCTCTAACGAATAGGACAATCTTGTAGAAGAAATTTCTACAAAAGTTATACTATAACCACCCAGACCAAATCCCCAGTTACCTTTGGGGAAATTTTTGTCCCCTTCTTCCAAACCTGATAGGAATCTGAGGGAATCAAATTTGATTGAACTCTTTTAAATTTGGCAACCATGACTGTTCGAAAATCCAGAAGGGTTCAGAAGGGAACTCAAATACCTATTGCACCAAGTATGGGGACGAACATCCAAGAGCGTTGCATAGACGAAAAGCCTGGAAAATTCACCTTACAAGGATTAGAAAGGAATACTTAAGGAAAACTTGAAGAAAGAGAAACATAACGATAATTGTTTTCTTTTAACACATCATGTAAATACTTTACTTAACTTCCAAGCCCAACTCGCATGACCTTTCCTTGTTGATTTCCGGCTGGACAGTCACTCAGGGCCGAGGATGGATGGGCGGTAGCTCACTGATGGGTACCCTCGCATTAAACAGGGACCATCATTAGAATTTGTGTATCTATTCAAAAAAAAAAATGAACTAAAGAAATATAGTGAATATCTTTATACAACAGTCATAATTAATGAACAACGAGAGAAATTGTACTAAGTCCCTTCATACAGAGACGATATGGAGTGTTTTAATCCTTAAGAATTACTTTCATGCCAGAAGTATATCTAGCTGTCGATATTAGACTAGCCTTAAAAAAAAAGAAATGGGTAAACATGTTGTGCGCACGCATCATGAAATTCATTTCTTTCCACACGGTACAAGAACTACTTGTTAGTTGATTTATAGACCCACCAGAACATTTTTATAGGGAATATACTACTAATTCAACAGCTATTACAGAAAACCCTGGCCACTGGTTCGAGTCGTAAGATTGGCGAAGAGGACAAACAATGTGTGAGAAAGGTCAAGGACGCTTTACTGGTATCGAAGAGTTATCTCGGCATGCTAGAATCACATAAGCCTTTGGTTCAATACTAAACATTCGGTAGAGACCATGATAGACACAAAGGGATATATATGACACCTTGTACATTTCGAGAAGGGTCTCTTCCATGAGGCTCCACCCTTCCTCCGATGAACGAGATAGTGTTTACTAAAAACCCTATAAAGGATGGCGTATACAGTAAAATAACAAAGAATGCAGTGATTGTAACCAAAGGAAAATGAATCTGAGATGTCAAGAAATGCATAACCTTTCCATTATTCAAGCTACATACTATAGCGTAACGTTCACATCGAACGACCCAGTAACCAGAATGATTTTAAAATACAAAAAGTTCCAAAGAGACACTAACTAGAAACTCTTACCATATTATGCAGAATTCCAATGGAAGAAATCCGTCCAATACGTTTGATTCCAGAACAAGTCCACGACTTTAACATTGAGTAGTTACAGAGAGGATTAGATGAATCGGTATTTGGTTAGAGGGAGCACATAGAGCCATTTTTTTCGAAGGAATACTAATTAAAATGGTAGTTCTGGAGCTCATCTACTACTTTACGGATGTTTAATGATGGTCCTTAAGTCAGTACTGCAGTTAGGGCAAGGTGTCGAGATTCTGAAGGAACACTTTAAACTCGTGATAATCCTTAGAGGGTGTTTCCTACACGTCGTAAATGCTCCAGTAGAAGGGTAATTATACCTCTTTCACCGTATCCGAGGTTAGTCCCATCTAAATCCACAAAATGGAATTGGCAGGCATTCCAATGTTCTTGTTCTAAGCTTGGTTAGGGTTTGTTACTCGAATAGGATGTTGGTTGTCCCTAAAGGGGTGAGGAAAGAACTAGATTCATAACTATGATTTCCATGCCTGGCATTCATGCATTTTATGTCCATGTGTATGGCAAGGAGTGCATTAAATTCACTGCCACCCTTGCCCGAAGAAAACGTAATTTCCACACCAACATTTATGAAGGGTCATTCTTAGTACTCATCTCACGGTTGGCCTTGCTGGCGCGGTACCTTTGAAAATGGATTATATAGATGTAGGAATTTTGTTTAAACGTTTATGGTGCAATAATGTTGATAATAGTATGATTATACATAGAATGTTACTTAACCGTTTGGTGGCACAATTTATTCGGCCATAGTTGTATATATACATAAGTATATAAATTGTTGCGTGATTATGTAGTGGAAAAGTCGTTATATAAACTATTTGGTGTGTATATATGTATAGTTTGACCAGGACAAGAGTGTAGCCTATGCGATTAGGATAATGAAATATTGTTAGGATTACAAGGAGTCATTCGAAGAGAAGATAAATTTTATAATTTCACTTATAAAATAGCTTTGGTAAGTTTTAATGTGGAAGAAGAAACACTTAATCTCTGTAACACACCCACTATAGGAACCAATATTTTTCGGATTTTTTCTTCTTTTCATCGAGGAACAGAATCCCTGAATTCCTATGGGGCCTGATGCAGACCCTACCATCCCTTATCCTTACCCATGTGATCGTTGGCTATGACCATGGGCCTTACCGGAGAGGTTCTTTCGGCTTTCACGATTCAGGAAATCACGATGCATGTGTTCCCCTGCTCTCTTGTCTCTCGAAGTGTCAAAATCTGAAAGGAACCAATAGTTTGTCACATCTAACAATGCCTCGGATTAAAACCTGGCATCCCACCTTTCAGAGTTTCACATACCAGGTTTTCGCGGTAGAAGAGGATGAGGGGTTCATACCCTTCGGTTTTCTGGGTGCCGAAACACCGAAACCCAAATCTACATGCGCTAAGCCATATCAGGGTTTCACAAGTAGGGATTTCAAGACTAGAGTGTACCAGGGAATTGTTTCTAGATATCTCGAGTGATGAAATACCGAGAGATCAAGACTTATCTGCGCTATTATTATTTTGGGGTTTCGCAAGTCGGGGTTTCGCGATATGCACAGACAGGAGGCCTCGCACTTAGGTTTCCCATGAGCCAAAACTCCTAAGCCCGTATTCATTTCTAAGCTCATTTCGGGGTTTCGCAAGTCGAGACTTCACGACTAGTGAGTACAAGGGAACTGACCCTTGGGTTTCCCGGGTGTCAAAACACCGAAACATCCAAACTCTAGACACGCTATGCCATTTCGGGGTTTTGCAAGTCAAGATTTTGGGACTGGCGAGTACAAGAGACTTGCCCTTAGATATCCCGGGTGTCGAAACACTGAAACATCCAAACTCTAGACATGCTATGCCATTTCGGGGTTTCACAAGTTGGGATTTCAGGACTCGCGAGTACAAGAGACTTGCCCTTAGATATACCGGGTGTCGAAACACCATATCTCATCCGCGCTATTATCATTTTGGGGTCTCACAAGTTGGGATTTTGGGACTGGAAAGTATAACAGACTTGCCCTTAGATATCTCGGGTGTCGAAACACCGAAACATCAAGACTCTAATCACGCTACACTATTCCAAGGTTTTGCAAGTCGGGATTTCAGAACTAGCGAGTACAAGGACACTCACCCTTGGGTTTCCCGGTTGCCGAAACACTGAAACACAAAGACTTATCCATGCTAGACCTTTTTGGGGTTTCATACTTCGAGATTTCACGACTGGCGAGTACAAGGGAACTTACCCTTGGATTTCCCACGTGCCGAAACACCGAAAGACCAAACTCTGAGGGGAACCATTCTCGCTGGTGCAAGGTCTCCAGACTTAGGCCATAAAATCCTTCAACGGATTCTTGGGTAATTATCACTAGGCTTGGGGACATGACTGAAAGGCCTTCTTAACTTATCGAGCTATGAACTCTATGACAGGGGCGAGGTAAGCTTAGATGTTTACTTAAACGGTAGTCCTTTCAAGGAACTCACTCCGGCTCTGGAATAGTGAGGGAACCTTCCCAAAAGGAGGTGCCTTCAGGGAAATCCAACCAAGACATCGCGTGAGTCAAGTAAATCGGACAGATCTCCCGAGAATGGACCCGAAATCTGAATTTGTTCAATGTATATATATATATATATATATAAATGAACCGAATATGGCCATACAAGTTTAAGCATGCATCCACCTTTTCCAATCAAACACACCAGGCAAACACTTCTATACAGAAACTATTCATGAGTGTACAACCATGAGCATGCATCTCAGGAACATTCAATTTGAAATACAAGACATAAATACTTATCAGAAAACACTAGGTGTATTGCAACTGCTGAGAGGGGTTCTCATTTCCACCCAACCATAGGCTCAGTGACTCCAAATGGATTTACCACTAGACACCCCCGATCTAGACCACGATTCTTTGAGACTCAGTCTCTTACTTCCCACTCGTCGGAAGTCCAGGACGAAGGTTACTCTCCTTCTCCTCTGCTCATGACTCACTGTATTTTTCAGAGTTCCTCTGGTTATCCTTCTGCGATTCCTGTCACGTGTGTGTGTGTGTGTGTGTGTGTGTGTATGCTCTTCTCTCCCCCCCCCCTCTTCCACACTTCTTTCCTCCTACAAGGTTGCGTGTGGCACAAAATTCCCTATCCGATGGTCAGGTCTGAGAGATTCTATGGATGGGCGGTTCACCCCATCCCCTCATTTACTCTTGAGGAGCCTTCCCACCTACCATCCGGGTAGGTAATTCATTTTGGGGTCTGAGAGTGAGCTTTGGTTTTCCCGAGCACGTACAAACTAATATGGTTTTGGTTCGATGGAAGTTAACGCTGCCACTTCCAGCCCCTTCCACGACCTCTCATCAGCCATTGTGGTCTCTTTTCAGCATATCCCCCTCTCAGCAGTCATGCAACATATATTCATACATCATTTACATTCCTCGAACCTTCTATACTAAGGTCCATTAAATCAAACATTCACAATCTTTGAGCTTGCCATAGTTCTTGGCTAGTTTAGTTATTTTTACAGACTAGGGGAAATAGGGTGTTACAATTCCCTCCCCCTTAAAGGAACATTGTCCTCGATGTTCTATCTATCAATATGACATGTATGTACAGGGGTAAACAAATTCATATATGCTTGTTTCATGGCATCTTCCATTTCCCATGTAGCCTCATCTGGGCCAAAATGTTTCCATTGCACCTTGACCTATGCAATGATTCGGTTCCTGAGCAGGGTTTCCTTTCTCTCAAGTATCCATTGAGGTTCTAGTTATATGATTAGAATCATGTACATATTTCTTCAATAATGAAACATGGAAAACATTATGTCCTTTTACTGTGGGAGGAAGTGCTAGCATATAGGCTACAGGTCCCACTCTATTTAGAACTTCAAAGGGTCCACAATATCGAGGTGCCAACTTGGCATAGGCTCCCATCCTCAGGGAACTATTCCTGGGCCTAACTTTGAGATATACGCGGTCTCCCGCCTGGAACTCTCTTGGATTTCTCCTTCTGTCGACGTAGCTTTTTTGTCGGTTCTGAGCAACCTTTAGATTTTGTTTTATCTGAGTCACTTGTTGTTCCATTTATTTCAACATGTCGGGTCCAATGGTAAATCTGTTTACGGGATTACTCCAACTGACTAGAGTTTTTCATGGCGTACCATAGAGGACTTCGAAAGGACTCATCTTCAGGGAGTCTTGGTAGCCGTTGTTGTAGGCGAATTCCACTAGTGGCAGGTAGTCTTCCCACTTTTTGGGTTGATGCATTACATGCATCCTAAGCGTGTATTCTAATATTTGATTCACCCTTTTCGTCTATCCATTGGTTTGAGGGTGATAGGCTATGCTAAATAGTAACTTGGTCTCCAAACCAACCATCAGTGATTTCCAAAAGTTGGAAGTAAAGTTCATGTCTCTGTCAGACACGATCTCTTTCAGAATACCATGGAGTCTAAATATCTCCTTCATGAATACATTGGCGATGTCCATTTCCTTACAAGTTGACTTGACGGGGATAAAATGAGCGGATTTTCTCAATTTATACACCACTACCATGATGGCATCATTCTGTTTGGTCGAGGTTGGTAATCCGGTGATGAAATCCATGGAGATGGTTTCCCATTTCCATTCCAAGATTGGTAGAGGTTGTAATAATCCTGTTGAGTGTTAGTGTTCTGTTTTTACCTATTGACATTCTATGCATTTGGCTAAGTACTCAGCTATGTCTTTCTTCAATCCAAGCCAATAAAATTGTTTCCTGGTTGCCGTGATCATGTTCTGGTATCCTGGATGACCAATATAGGGTCTTTGGTGCAGTTCATCCTTTATGAACCTCTTCAAGTCATCACAATCTGGGATATACAATCTGTTTCTGTAAGTGAGCAGACCTCCTTCCATCATCTGGTAGCCTCCATACTTTATCCCTGTGGGTTCTTGCTGTAGGTACGACGTCACGATCTGGAGGAATGTGTCTGTCTCTTGTGCATTTCTGACTCTTTCCTTGACATCCGTCTCGCAGGTGCTTTTCGCTGCCAGGTGAATTGTTTTCATGCTTATGCTAAGGGCATTGACCACCCTATTTTCCTTTCCCTTAATATGTTTGATTTCAAAATCAAACTCGATGAGGAGGGCCATCCACCTAGCTTGTGTGACATTGAGCTTTGGTTAGTCAAACAGATATTGCAATCCACAGTGGTCTATCATAAGTACAAATTTTCTTCCCAAGAGGTAATGCCTCCACATTTTCAAGGCGTGCACTATGGCGGCCAACTCTAGATCATGGGTCACATAGTTGACTTTGTGCTCATTCAATTTTCGGAATTCATAGCAGACCACACTTCCTCCTTGCATAAGGACTCCTCCGAGCCCTTCCTTACAGGCATCTGTGCACACGAGGAATTCAGCTTCGGAATCGACGATATTCAAAACGGGTGCGTGGGTCAGTAGATGTTTCAGGGTTTGAAATCTTTCTTCACATTTTTGTGTCCACGTGAATTTTGCCCCCTTCTTCTAGAGGGTAGTGATTGGACACCCAATCTTGGAGAATACTTTTATAAATGTCCTATAGTATCTTGCCAAGCCCATAAAATATTTGATATCCGAAACATCCTTCGGGGTAGGCCATTCCATGATAGACCTGATCTTATCAGGGACAACCGCTACCCCTTCTTCAGATAGGACATAGCCCAAGTAATGTATTTGTTTATGGAAAAATTCACATTTGCTAAATTTGGCATAGAGTTAATGTTCTCTTAGCACTTGAAGCACAAGCCTAAGGTGTTCCTCATGTTCCTCTCTATTCTTGGAGTAAATTAATATGTCGTCAATAAAAACCAGCACAAATTTGTCTAGAAATTTG
>ML798677.1:119870-143079 GCA_009831015.1 Picea engelmannii | reverse complement strand
TTCTTTTAGGTCACTTTGACTTCTTTGACTTTGGGGGCTTCAAGCCTTCATGTGGGGGTCCTTCATCTTCGTAAGGCTATAACTCTCAAACCATGAGGAGTTATGTGACATTCCACATACCACAAGAAATGGCATGACAAGCAATATCCATATAGGATAGTTTCACCAACAATTTCCTTGATCTTCATCTCGTTATTCCTCATACAAGCATGGGTCCTCCAACGATTCTTCTAGGATAATTCAATCTGTAAAGCGTCTTCCCGTGAGGGATTTCACCATAAAGGGACCACTTTGGAGTTCATCCATTTGTGCACCTTATCAATCATGATAAGACAATAATGAGTCATATATACATTTTTCCAACAATGCATCATATACCAATGGAACCACATCGATCCATCTTCATCATGTATCAATGACAACTCATTGATCCATCTTCATCTATGCATTTTCATCAAGGAAACTACATATTATATTACATAAATCATCAATCAATCAATCCTTTGACATCAATCAATCACTTGACATCAATCAATCAAACCATTGGCATCAATGACAACATGATCCAACACTAAGGGCTAGTCAAAAGATATTAACTGCAACATCGTAGTCAAACAAGGTTGTCGCTTGTCCCCTACCCTTTTTGGCATATACATTGACAATTTATAAGATTGCTTGGAAGGTTGTGTCGGCCCTACTCTCATTGGTATAGTCATCAATCTTCTTCTTTATGATGATGATATCATTCTTATGGTAAGGAGTCCCCATGATCTTGAAAACCAACTAAGAATTCTCAAGGATTTTTTCTCCAATATGGGTATGAGTGTTAGTACTAATAAGAGTAAGGTCATGGTTATTAAATCCAATAAGATCCCTTATGATACCTTCGTATATGACAAAAACAACTTGGAGGAAGTGACTTCATACAAATATCTTGGAATTGATATTCACCACAAGCTTAATTGGAGTTATAGAATTAAGAAAAATGATTATTGGGGGATGGAAAGCTTATTATGGGCTTGAAAACAATTCTAAATTAGTTGATTTTTGGAGTTGGGATAATAAGAAACTCCTCTTTGAGACTCCTGTTACACCTGTTATTTTTTATGGATGTGAAGTATGGCATTTTAGTATCTCTCGTGAATCCTACAGAAAGATAGAGAAAATACAAAAGAATTTTATAACCTATAATCTCAAAATTAAAGGAAATACGACCTATCCCATCCTCCTTTTAGAAACAAGCCCCCTCATTGAGAGCATGACTATGACCAGATATCTAATGCATAAGAACAAGTTAAACATGGAAGACAATAAACTTCCTAAAATTGCTTCAAAATCGAGTCATAGCCACCATCGACTCAAGCAAGGATGGCATAAAGATGCCCGGTCTTGGTTAAACTATTGGGGAATCATGGAAGACATTATTTTCAAAATAAAGATATTATTAAAAAAAACTTCAAATCAAAATTTAAGGATAAAATGTGCTGTGATAAAGAGTTAGAGGAAAAAATAAAATTAAGGTATTATAAGGATGTAATCAACTCTAATCTAGAAGATCAAAATTATTTATCTATTTTGTAAGTGTAAAGAAAAAAAAAGCATTTCTAAGATAAGAGCAAGAGTGTGTCACCTTTGTGACACTAAGAAGATTGAATATTAAAAGCACTTTCTCTTAGATTGCCGAGCCTATACCTATATTAGATCTCATTTTCAAAATGTTTGTCACACTACCAACCTTCCTAACCTCTTAACTCAACAAAAGCATGGTCATATTGGAAAGCTTCTCTTAATCTTAAAATCCTATGGACCAATTCTATCTTAGTGACCTTCTCCAACACTATAAGAAAGTTTCAGATTTATAATTCTACTTCACATCATCAATCAATATTGACTAAACTTAAAATTTCAACACTATACGACAAGGAAACTACTCCATAATCTAGTCGGGTCGTACCTGAAAACCGATCAATACAATACAGGGACAACCAATTTACCCACAACTTGTGATAGTTGGTAAACTCTCTTAACTATCTTTCCCTGGCCCACATATAAGAACTATCTTTCCAGCTAGTCATAAGGATGGGAACTAACCGCTCTAACAGGGAGACAGACTGGTCACTTAACTTCTGCTAATAACTAGGGGAGATAGACCTTGTTACTGTGTTACTGTCCATGTTACTGCAACCCAGACCCCCACTAGCCTTTTTGCTCCCACTAGCCCTTTAGTCTGACTAGCCGGGTTGGTCCTAACCTTTTTCCTCCTGGCCGTTTGTTTAGGTGCTCGTCCCTTCTGCGCTTCTTACCTATAGGGGGTTCCCGGTGAGTTATCTTCTCTTTATCTAGGATTGAGTCAGGGGATCCCCTAGGGGTTACTTAAGGCATGGATACTTGACCATAAACAAAGTAAGATCAAACGAGGCTACTTCATCCTCGATGGATATCCACTTACCGAGTGGGGTTGTAATTGACAACCGGACAATGCAAGGCCATACACATAGTATGTGCGTAGTTGACGTTCACGCAACCCTAATTCATCTTCCATGGAAAACTATGGTTTTTCTTTCTACACCATTTCCCACATTAGCGATGGATACGTGTAAAACACTCCAAAAGATTACGTACATTGGCGGTATGTTGAAATTTCCAAAAGATTATGTTGAAAACTCTTGTTTAATTCGACTGTGCAATTCTTTTAATAAACTCTGTTAATTGGTCTTAAACCCACAATGATTTGACAATAGAAGCCCTAAGGGTAGGAAATGAGAGAAATCCATAAGAAAATATAAACATGCAATTAGATCAATGAGATTGGCTTATAACTAAGTATTTTAATGGTCGTAAGAAAATATATATAAAGGGTTACAAAATTAAAACTCATAAACCAACTTTTCAGTGTTAGCATTTTGAATAAGGTTTAATTTGAAATCTAAGTAATTTGATAGTGAATAGGTTTGGTGATATAAGGTCAAACATCATGGTCGGGTTATGACAACAATAACAATAAGGTGTTTTAATTTTTGGGGTTTTTTAGTCGGAATCCGACGATGTAAATTTGGACAAAATCTCTATTTTTTGTTGTTTAAATTGCATTTCTAAATGCATAAATAGATTCAACTTGCTGAAAAATCCCCAAGGCACTTGGATTATACAAACTTAAACTTAGTCACTCAAATTTGGAGATCCAACCATTCCTCACTGGATTTCGGGCAAAATCAAACAGAAAAAGTTGTCGAAAAACTTCCAAAAAATAGAACGTTTAAATTACGCTTAACAATAAGTGCTAATCTCTAATAGTCTTAATAAAAAAATTAACACTAAATTTTGAGATATCTTACATGATATTTTTATATTTTCATACAACTTATTCAAATTTTATTTGTAATAAAATGTTAAAACCCTTAATATAAAGCATCTTAACCATCTTAATGTAATCAATAGAATTGTATATTCATATCATGTTTTAGTGATTATGATTCAGTTCATATATTTACTAATATAGAAATCATCTCAATGTCACCAATAAAATGATTGTTTCTATACCAATACTTTGAGTAACTGTGAATGGTTTTATATATGATGGTATTCCTAAAACTTGAAGTGTAATCACTTAATGTGACAGAACTTAGAAGGGTTTTTAGTTTGAGTATGCAAGTTTTTACATTGTTGATCCAAAAATCTCTCTAGCATTAGGGTGATTGGTTTTCAAGAATATCTTCAAAATGTAGTTTCTATTTCTTTTCTTCTTATCCTTTAATTTGTTAAAAAATTTATTTATTTTCTTCTTATCCTTTTATTTGTTAAATTTTTTATTTTATTAACTTTTTGTGTGATGCATTATTTGCAAACATAACATATTTACTTTGACTATAAATATAGATATGAGAACATAATAGAATTTCTTATGAGCTATTCATAGGCCTATCTTCATCCATGTGGATTTTATATTTAGATCATCTATGAATATTAAAGAAAACAATGCTTAACTTAACAATAAAAAGATAAAATAACATATTTTCATTTACCTAAATTCTTCTAAAAAAATTAAATTCACCTACTATTATCCAAGTTCTAAAAAGTTGCAACTTGTACAAAGTTTCAATAATCTTGGTGGATAGATTTAGTTTAACATTATTGAAAACTTATTTATCTCTAATTTAAAATTTCAAAAAATCTTACAATTAAAAAAATATTTCAAAGAGATTTCAATTTATCTATATTAAATTAGTTAAGTCATTCATATCAAATGAAATATGCTATCTCCCCGAATGGGGTGCCACGTCGAACACGCAGGCCAAGTGGCAATGTGATGGGCAGTGCCATAAATAATGGCCACTGCCTCCCATCCTCTCACCATTAAAGCTGGGAGGGCTCCTACGTAGCCATGTCCAGTTGATGAGTCCCCTCAAGCAAGCGAAGGGAACGACACTCTAGAGCATTAAACACTCAGGTTTAATGGTTTCCACGGTCACAATTAGTCTCACCCTTATCATCCATTTGAATGGCAAAACGATGTATTTGCAAATCCAATTTGCGGGGTGCTGGAGCAAGGCAAATATTTCTGTGGATACCCCGGCCTTATCTCAACTCCTCCGCATGCCGAGAGTACATGGGAATCCTCGCAGAGGCGCAACATGGTATGCATATGACTCTCGAAGGAAGAGGCAGAAGGCATTGAGTGAGCGCTAGCCCTTGCATCTGCGCGGGCAACTAGGGCAACCAGGGAGCACGGGAGACACAATTTGCCACCCATGGCATATGTGGAGGAGACAGTTCCGGACGATTCCTTCAAGAACTTCCCGGAACACCTACTTTTCACCGTCTCGAACAATTGGAACCCCCCCACAACTTTTGGAAACGAGATTAAGCTTTGAGATCCTGAAATCTCTCACAGGCGTAAGGAAGAAGAACAGGTAGAGTACTTCACCACCTGCTACGTTCAGGAAGAAGTGTTGAGCGGAGGAGAAGAAACGACAAGCCCAACACGCGGACCACCCCCAGAGACAGCAACTCAACAGTACAATCATCCAAGAGGCCAGCTTAGCAAAGCCATAGCAGAAACGAAGGGAACCCATGTTCAAGGGCCAAATCCCTTCTCGATTATTCAGGAGGATTGGGAGGACCTGCCTCCCTACCATGATACTAGTTATCTCGAGCTCCTCTTTGAAACTCGCAGTATGGTGGATGACCAGATCTTCAGAGCCATTCAAATTGGCCACCGTCTAGATATGATGTATGCTGCACACTCCAGAGCGTCCCTAGGACTACAATGTCCTACCTACGCACAAGCCTATGCGATTCCAGCAGGATGGTGAAAGAAAGATGATGATGACGACTCGCCTCGTCAAAAGGTTAGATGAATGCTTCTAATTTGCATTTTCTCATAGCAGTAGATATTAGATACGTCTGTAATAAGGCTGTTAGACACTGGACTGAATGCATTCATGCTGTCTGTCGTGGTTTCCTTCGAGCAGGACGATGGCCTGGCAAATTTTTGCTTGTTTGAAGACAGATGGCAATTTCAAGCCAGTTGTCTCGGTTTCCTCTTAGTAGGAGGGACACTTGGCGGCATTATTAGACCTTGTAAATCTGCACTAGTAATATAAACAGGATCCTCCTCCTTTTTTACTTAAAAAAATAAAATAAAATGAAATATGCTATCTTTACATGTAAAACTTTTCACTAGCACATTAAAAACACTTTGCTCATTTTTTTTTAATGAACTTTTAGTAATTCCAATACAGCAATAAAATACATCATATCCATAATATTTGAAATTTCAACTTCTTACCCACAAAGTTTCCACAATATTTAAAATTTCAACTTCTTACCCACAAAGTTTTGAGAATAAATTATATATATATAATTATTTTTAATAAGTCTATATAATTTCTCTTAATAACTATATTAAATGTTATTAAATAAAAGTTCCACTTTTACATCAATATTTACTAAACTTAAAATTTCAACACTATACGGCAAGGAAACTACTCCATAATCTAGTCCGGTCGTGCTTAAGGCCATTAACAGAGTAAGTGCGTAATTGCCTGTTCACACGAGGCTAGTTCATCCTCGATGCTAGTAAGTGCGTAATTGCCTGTTCACACGAGGCTACTCCATAATCTGCTCAGTAATTGCCTGCTCACATGAGGCTAGTTGATCCTCCATGGATATGCACTTACCAAGTGGGGTTGTAATTGACAACTGAACAATGCAAGGCCATACACACAGTTCATCCTCGATGGATATCCACTTACCAAGTTCATCCTCGATGGATATCCACTTACCAAGTGGGGTTGTAATTGACAACCGAACAATGCAAGGCCATACACACAGTACGCGCATAGTTGACGTGAACACAACGCTACTTCATCTTCCACGGAAAACTATGGTTCTGCTTTCTACACCGTCTAATAGACTCCATGAATGGTCTTGAACAAGTAATGATTTGACAACAGAAGCCCTACGGGTTTGGAGTAGGAAATGAGAGAAATCCATAAGAAAATATAAACATGCAATCCGATTAATGTATGCAGGCAAACGTGAGAGATGGATTCTGCGCAAAGCGCAAATGGGATTGCGGACGGTTTTGTATCTCGAATTATCAAATTCTTCTTTCGCAGCCCCCTGCTGTTGGGAGTGGCTTTTGTATTTGTGTTGAGCATCTTGCTCGTGCTGTTCACAACCGGAGGAATTGCGCCATATATTATCCTCCCAATCAATGGAAATTGGCCCGTAGATGGAAGAGACTGCGAAAAGAACGATCTGTTCCTGAAAAGATTGAAAGTGACAATAAATTCAGTGGAGAATATCTGAAGAATCTGACTGGCCTTCCTGCAATATTCACTTACGAGACCATAGAGATCGCCACAGGTGGATTCAGCAAAGAAATTGGAAAGGGAGGATTTGGGACAGTTTATGAAGGAATTTTGGAGGGTGATACACTGATGGCGGTAAAATGTTTGGTGAACGAGTCCACGCAGGGACAGGCAGAGTTTTGTGCAGAAATCGATACCACATCGTCCATAAATCATTCTAATCTTGTAAGATTGCATGGCATTTGTGTAGAAGGGCAACATCGTATTCTGGTATACGAATTCATGGCTAACGGGTCTCTTGATAGATGGTTGTTCGACTCAGACAAGTGGTTGGATTGGAAAACTAGATATTCAATTGCTCTGGATACCGCCCGGGGACTTGCCTATCTGCACGAGGAGTCGAGGCTTTGTATTTTGCATCTGGACGTTAAGCCTCGGAACATTCTGGTGGATGAGGATTTCAAGGCGAAAGTGTCCGATTTCGGCATGGCGAGATGTCTGAAGAGAGATATAGAAAGCCACCTGGTGACGGGGGTGAGGGGTACGCCTGGATACATGGCGCCCGAATGGCTTTTGGGGGCGGGAATCACCTCCAAGAGCGATGTCTTCAGCTACGGGATGGTACTTCTTGAGATTATCAGCGGGCGCAGGAACGTGGATAACACTCGGGATTCGGAGAACTGGTATTTTCCTTCCATTGCTATTAACAAAGCGAGGCAAGATAAAATGGAAGAATTGATCGAGAGTGGATTGGAAATGAAAAGGCCAGAGCATCTGGAGGAGGCGTATAGGTTGATAAAGACGGCCTTATGGTGTATTCAAAGCAATTCGGGGCTAAGGCCTTCCATGGGAACAGTGGTGCGAATATTGGAGGGGGACTTGGAGATAATGGATCCTCCGTCAGAATGGACACTTCCTTTTGCCCCATCCGTAGTTTATTTGAAGCCCAGCAGCGATACCACTCTATCCGTTGCTGAGGACACGGACATGGCCTGTGAATGTAGCCAAGAGGTTCCTCAACTTGGGAACGGAGTGCCTTAAGCTTTTCAACCTGAACGGTCAAAGCTCGCTTTTCAGTGCGAAGTGTGAGATTCAGTTTGTATTTGCTTCAAGTACCGTGCATCACTTTGACTAGTTATTATTTAGATAGCATATTAGTATTTTGAAATTTTATCTATGTAAATAGTCCCGTGGAAATTTTATCCACCTGAATAGTGTTTTGCATCACGTTGACTCGTGGTTATCATGTGGCTAGGCATACTAGTATTTTGAAATTTGATCTATGCAAATATTTTTAATCTTTTCAGCCTTTGGATTATGGATATAGATATGATTTTTTTTTTAATCAAAATCTTAAAATACAATAAGGATATATAATTTTATTCAAAGTAATTATAACAATGACTTTCTTGTATAGTAAAACTTAAAAGTATTTTTAGTTTGCTAAGAGTTGGTATTCTTCCTATCTAAGAATATAAGTTTAGAAAAGCGAGAAAGTGTGTCCTTTGGTGACCACTACTCCCTAATATGAGTGGCAGAGGTTTTTTTCTACATTTACAAATAATCTTCAATGATGGCTATTCTCACTTTCAATACTTAAGTTATGATAGATTTTACAACTTTTATACACAAACACACACATATACAACTTGAGTGGGCCTAATGGTTAAGAATATGTGTTTTCTCCTTAGAGGTGAGAGGTTCAAATATAGAGGGAGGTAGGGTATGTAAACCTCTTTAGACTTTAGCAGTTAAATCACTACATGGATGATAAAAAAATAGAGTGTAATGAAAAAAATAAACATTGCTAAAATAAGAACAAATTCTCATGAGCTCCATGGTGAAACTAGGCATTGGTCAATTTCCAAAATGTCATGGGATCAAAAAGTTTGTCACTTTGTGACACTAAGAGAGTTGAAGACGAAAAACACTTTCTCTTATAATCTCCACATATACCCATATCAGATCTCAATTTCAGAAGATTTGTCACACTACCAATCTTACCAAGCTTTTAACTTAACAAAACTATGGTGATAGTGCAAGGTTTCTCTTAATGACTTTCAAGCACAGAAATAAAATTCTAAAGAATTCCAACTAATCCCTTACCTTCTTAAAGTCCATAGACCAGTTTTATATCAGTGAACATTAATTATCATTATCATATATGTGTGTATGAAACTTAAATGTATTTATAGGAAGGTATTGGATTTGTTGGTATCTATTAACTAAATAGAAGAATGACTACTTTTAAAAATTCCTTCTATCAAAGGAGTACACAAAGTTTATTAATGACCATAAAATTTGATGGTGAATTTGTTTTTATAAAGAATATTAACCATGAAATATAATAACAAATTTAACATGTTTGATCATAAAGTTAAATAATAAATTAAAATTAGTGTCCATCCATCTTAATTTTTTATTTATCATGCACTCAGCCTCAAATCCAAATCATTAGATGTGCAAACATTTCCTTGAGTTTTACAGTTTAAGAAAGGTTTGCACCTCAAGAGAGATTAGATCCCTCTTCAAGTTGTTATATATATATATATATATATATATATATATATATATACCACATGTCAACTCTATGTTGAGAATAGAAGGGAATACACATCTCCCTTATACTTAGAAACATGTCATTAAAATGGACTTACTAACACACCAACAACATTTATGTGTTTAATGAACAATATATTTATCTAGTACTTGGATAAATTCATATTGATCTTTATTGACAATATACTAATCTATTCAAAGTCTGAAGAATAATACGAACAACATTTTAAAATAGTATTACAAACTCTAAGAGAGCATAAATTGTATTCTAAGTTTGATAAATGTGACTTCTATCAAAGAAAAATACAATATTTGGGACATGTGATATTAGAAGATGGTATTGTTGTAGACCCCGAAAAAATTAAAGCTATCATGGAATGGCATGTATATAAGAACGTAGCAGACATAATATCATTGATAGGGATTACCAATTATTACCGAAGGTTTATCAAAGGGTTTTCCAAAATTGTCTATCTTATTACATCATTGCAAGAAAAAGGAAACAAAATTTATTTGGTCTCAAAAATGCCAAAACAATTTTGATAAATTGAAAGTTTTACTAACTATAGCTCCAATCCTTAAAGTGGTTGATCCTTATAAATATTTAACAGTTTGGGTAGATGTAAATAAATAAGGATTAGGTGGAGTATTTTCACAAGACAAACACAAAATTTGTTACGAATCTCCTCAATTGAAGGAACATGAAAGAAGTTACGTAACTCATGACCTCGAGTTGACAGTTGTAATTCATGCACTGAAAATGTGGCGGAATTACTTAATGGGAAGGAAATTCCTACAATTAATAGATAACAACAGTGTGAAACATCTATTTAGTCAATAGGATCTCAATGCATGATAAGCAAGGTAGTTATCCTTTTTAAGCGAGTTTGATTTCAAAGTTCGACATATCAAAAGCAAAGAGAATAATGTTGGATATGCACTAAGTCGAATAAATAATGAGTTATATGAAGTTATTGTTAGTAAAACATAAAGTGATATTGAGGACATAATTAAACTTGCAAGCAAAAATGATGCAGAATACATCTAAACAGTTCAACAGTTGCAAAAAAATGAAGGGAATTTGAATAGTAAAAAWTTTAGTATCGTCAAAAATGGACTATTAAAGTTCAAAAATAGATTTTATGTACCAAATTTTGTTGAATTAACACTGATAATCCTGAATGAGTTGCATAAAAATTCCTATTATGGTCATCCTGGATACCAGAAAATGATAATAGCCTTGAGAAAACAATTTTTATTGGCCTAATATGAAATCAGAAACAACTAAATACTTATCTAAATTCTTAGATTGTCAACAGGTAAAGGTTGAACATCAACATCCAACAGGTTTATTACAACCTTTACCTTTAACAGAATGAAAATGATAAATTATTTCCATGGATTTCATTACAGGTTTGCTTAAAATTCAAAGACAAATTGATTCCATCATGGTAGTAATTGATAAATTGATTAAGTCTACTCAGTTCATACATGTGAAATCTACTTATAAATCTATTAATATCGTTGAAAGTTTTATGAAAGATATATTTAGATTGCATGGGATTCCTAAAATGGTGATTTCAGATAGAGATGCCAAATTTACATCAAACTTCTGGAAATAATAGTTTGCAGGTTGGGGAACTAATTTGAATTTTGTTACCAGTTATCATCCACAAACAAACATTGACAAAAATGACAAAAATGAGTCCCTTATCAAGCATTGGAACAATTATCAAGCATTGACAAAAATGAGTCCCTTCAATTTTTTATATGGCAATAAATGTACAACTACGATCAGTTGGGATAATCTAGTTGAATGAATAATGGTGGGGCCTGAAATACTCCAAGAAACGAAACAGATGGTTAAAAAGTTGCAACGGAATTTAAAGGTTGTGCAAGATCAATAGAAAAGCTATGTGGATTAGAAAAGAAGGCATCATGAATTTAACATTGGAGAACATGTATACCTTAAATTCAAAGAAATAAATACCTCATTAAAGCTAGGAAAATATTCCAAGTTGGCACCGAGGTTTTTTAGTTCATTAGAAATGTTAACTTGAATTGGACCAACGACATACCAAATAACATTCCCTGACTTAAAAATTCATAATTTTTTTCATGTTTCATTACTGAAAAAATATATTCATGATCATGGATGATTTTAGGGGCTAAATTTCACTCATGGGATAATTTTCCATGGTTTTTTCCAAAAGCGAGATTCGCTATTTTAAAAATGATTCACCCAAAATTTATGGCATAAAATTATTTTACCTGAAAAATCGCCAAAATTTTATAAAAACTATATAACATCCTTAGAAATGTGAATATTTTTTACAAAAATATCGCCAAGCATTTATAATTGGCATATGAAGGATAAGTGAGATTTGCCATGATTTCTAGATTTTAAAATAAATTTGCATCCTTAAAATCATCCATGTTCATGATCCTACTCACATTATTTATTGGAATATCGTGCAAGTGGAACTAGAAGGCGAGTTTGAAGAGGAACCTCTATGCATTATGGATATGAAGGAAACAATACTTCGGAACAGATCCATCGCCAAAGTAAAGGTGCAATGGAAGCACTTTAGCCATGAGGAGGCTACTTGGGAGTTGGAAGATGAAATCATGAAATCATATACAACTTTGTTCTATGTGATGAACATAAAGATGGACTAACACTGAGGATAGTGTTATATTTAAGGGGGAGAGGATGTAATATCCCCAAGAGTTAAACATTTTATTTTAAATAATTTCCATTTATGGAAATTTTTATTTGGTATAATTAAAACATTTAACTGTTATATTTTTTTATTGTTGAGCAAGAGTTCAACTTTCCAATTGTTCTCTTTGATGAACATATGTAAGAGACAATTTTTTTTAATATATTAAATGTAGAGAACAGATGGAACAACCAAGTTAAAAATAGTTGACTATGACTCCATGAGTTGGGAACATGTGTGAGTTAACCCAAAGTTGATCTTAACAAGTGTCAAAAGTAGACCTTGAATTTCCAACAGTTCTCTTTGATGGGCATATATATATATATATATATATATATATATATATATATATATATATATATATATATATATATAATGTAGAGAACAAATSKAACAACYAGGTTAAAAATAGTTGAYTRTGAMTCCATGAGTGGGGAACATGTGTGAGTTAACTAAGAGTTGATTTTAACAAGTGTCAAAAGTAAAGWTGTCAYTRGCAACCCCTAAAATCAAGGATTTGTAAAGCTGCGAATTTCCAAGGAGGTAAGTGAGTTCAAGGAAAAGTACTAGGAACAATAAGGATATATACAACATATGAGAGAGGAAAGACGGTTCTTAGTATGTTATGGAAATAAATATTTGTTGAGTGAGCACTCATGGTGTTAGGAAAATGATTCTAAACTGTACATGAGGACGGTGGTTAAAGAGTTGAGCTCAGCTTTCCCTTATGGATTCATGCTCAGGCCAAAGGGTGATCGCGACAAATAATCTTGTTTGTTCTGGATCTACAGTTGGGTGCAATGTGGTTGTTCCATTTGTTTTTGGCCTTTTGTTCCAAATATGTATAATCTACAGTTCTTTTTATATATTCACCTTTTGTTTATAAATGTTTTGTTAAATTACATAGATTATTATACTAAATGTGATTAGATCTTTTTACATATGCATCATTTCCTTATAAATGTTTTGTTAAATTACAAAGATTATTATACTAAATGTGATTGTTTAAAATTAAAAGAGTATGATTATATTCTTTTGAATTCTTTAGATTACAATGCCCTAGTATTACAGTATTTGTTATTATAAATGTTTTGTTAAATTGCAAAGATTATTATACTAAATGTGCTTGTTTAAAGTTAGAGTATGATTATATTATGTTGAATTCTTTAGATTACCATTCTTTAGTATTATAGTCTTTATTATTATACAGTCACAATATTACTTAGTAAATTTTAGAAGATAATGCTTAAATTGGAATATAGTTTGTTCCTTTTATATATATATATATATATATATATATATATATATATATATATATATATATATTAAGATAAATTGACAGACAAGGAATTAACTAGAAGTTGGAATATGTATATATATAATTTTATATATAAATAGGAATTTTCCCTTAGGGTATTGAATTTAAAAAACTTTGTTTAATATAAATATAAATCCAATCCATGTTCTATTAAAAAAGAATCCTATTTAATATAAAGAAAAAAGAACTATTTTCCGATAGTAGGAGTTTAAGAGTGACTAACGTAAATTATAGACTTATGGAAATAGATTCAAACTACACTTTAAAGAATTAAGATTTAGTAGATTTAATCGAAAATGTTCCATTGGACGAAGTTATTGTGGAAAGAAAAATATACAAGTTAAAATCAGGGTATTTTTAAGTAAGAGACTAGAAATTGTGATCTACAAGTGGAACCCGAATACCTTTTATATGATAAATTTTCCGGATTTTTAACAGGGATTTTTCAACCTGCAAGGCATAAATAAAAAGAAAACTTTAGCATAAATAATTTTACTTCGGAAAAAATGGTATAAATGAATTAAAATAAGGAGATCCAATGAACTTATCTCTTGTCTAGTTGCGAATCTAGATATGGTATTTCCTTTCCTGTAGAATAAGCATAGTCAGAGATGCATTAAGCAAAAACCTTTCTACGTATGGTACCTCTTCTCTCTTTGCAAATCTAGATATCTTATTTCCTTTCCTGTAGAATAAGCATAGTCAGAGATGAGTTAAGCAAAAATCTTTCTGAAGTTAAAATAAGTAACTGAATTTTGTTTCTAAAATAAATATGTAGATTTGTACCTGTGCGACCTCTTCAAGGTAACTAAATTTCTTGTGGAAACCTTTGAGATGTGAGGGGAGAAAGTGGCCTTGTGTTATCTGATTGGTTCCCTCACATTACAAAGAGAGACTCATCATAAGAATTTTTTCCATTAAATTACCAACAATCTTATTATCCAGATGCGAATACAAAGTAAATAAATTTTTTCAAGCTATCTCGTAAACCAAATGCCTTAAATGCTTGCTACCAGAATCTTATTGGAATAGAAATAAAAACCACAAATATTATAAGTGTTTTGAACCCACAATAAAGGAATTCGTACTATTATATGGCAACAAAATTCAAGTATCATTCGAGTAAAAATTTTTACTAGCCTCTTGTCATAATTTTTGTAGTACGTAAAGACAATAAAAGATGAAGGGGTGGAAAACTCTAAGCCACCAAAAACATTAAGCACACAGGAACCAGAACAATTTTATAATAAAATTCATGATTACTTATACCAATTTTCAAGAACGATTTTACCTTATGTAGAATAGAACCATCTAACGACTCGTGGAGTAAAGTCTAGGTGGTTTCTGGGTATTGTTACCTAACATTCATGAAAGGAAAATCATTTCACAAAAGAAAATGATGAAATTGTTAGATTCATAATGAAGAAAAATGCAGAAACATAATGAAAACAACTGAAGCAATCAAGAAACCATGATGAACAGAGATAAATATAATATCGGTAGAAAATGCATATTGTATAATCATTAATAAGAGAATAATCATGATCATAGATGTAGATATATAATACAAAAATACCATAAATGTCATCTAACTATATAACATAACAGTAAGGTAAACCAACGAACTATGATTAGAGTTTTTAACATTCCCCCCTTAATCATAAGTTCTTTCTTGCCTGAAAAACTACCACTACTTGACAATCGGCAATGTGTCAAGAGAATATTCATAGGGTTGGTTGAATATGCTCTCTGAACCCTAAAAAAATAGCAGAAGTTGATGTCTTCTACTAAATTGATGGTTTAAAGGTGACCACAAACTCATTTGGTGGTTTTGATATGACCTTGAAGGAACTTATGTCAATAACATGTGTAGGATCACTAATATAATGTCTCAAAAGAGATACATGAAAAACATGGTGCACACGGCTCAAGGAATCAGGCAAGGCTAGTCGATAGGCCATGGGCCCCTTTCTCTCCACAATATCGAAAGGTCTCACGAACCTAGGAGAGAGTTTAGCTCCCTTCCCAAACTTGATGGAACTCTTATGTGGTTTAACCCGCAAGAAGACTTAATCGCCGACCTCATAACTACGGTCGACACGATGCACATCAGCATAACTCTTATGTCGATCCTGAAGTTCTTTAATCCTTTGTATTATTGTTTTCATTTGCTCTTCCATTTCTTGGATTTCTTCTGGTCCCACCAGAACCCTGTCCTCAAGACGATCCCAACTCAAAGGCATCTGACACGGTCACCCGTAAAGAAACTTGAAAGGCGCCATCTTAATGGTGCTCTGGTAACTGTTGTTGTAAGAGAATTCCACTAGTGGCAAGAATTCTTCCCAATGCTTTTGTTGATCCATTACGTACATGGGCAACATGTCCTCCAAGGTTTGATTCGTTCGTTTGGTCTACCCATCAGTCTCCAGGTGGTACGCAATACTAAAGTTAAGTTGGTTTCCCAAGGCCTCTTGGAAACTTGTCCAAAATCATCTAGTAAACATTGATCCTCGATCGGATATAATCCTCTCAGGCACGCCATGAAGCCTCACAATCTCAGTGATGAAAACTCTAGCTATGTCAGGTGCCTGATACGTGGTACGCACAGGAATAAAGTGAGAACTCTTCATCAGAGTGTCTACTACTACGAAAATCGAGTCATGTCTCCTTGCCGTCAGTGGCAAACCAACAATAAAATCCATCAAAATAACGTCCCATTTCGATTCCGAAATAGCATGCGGTTGTAGTAATCCTGCTGGGTGTCTATGTTCATCTTTTACCCGCTGACATTCTAAACATCTGGCCACATAGTTGACTATGTCTGCCTTCATTCCCTTCTAGAAGAACAAGGATTTAAGGTTTGCCCTCATCTTCGTGACTCCTGGATGAGCCATGTATACTGCTCTATGAGCCTCGCTTAGGATCAACATCCTCAACTCATCGTTTGGCGGTACATAGATCTGAATTTTAAACCTCAATAAGCCATCGCTATCTAATGAAAATCCCTCAAATCATGGTACCATAATTGGGTTTTGTCCAGTAAAACCATCGACTTCTTTGTACCAGTCATCGTTACACTGTAAAGTTAGAATCTTTTCACATAGATTCATCTGAAGAGGCAACACCAAAAATATGCGTGGTCTCTGACTCAATGCATATGCCACCCTATTCACTGTCCCTTTTATGTAAGTAATCTCAAAATCGTACTCGCTAAGAAATTCCGACCAACACCGTTGTCGCGCGTTCAGGTCACTTTGCATAAATATGTGTTGTAGTCCACAATGTTCAGTCTTTAGTTTAAATTTTTGTCCAACAACGTAGTGTCTCCAAACCTTCAAGACATATACGATGGCTAACAACTCCAAATCATGCGTCGCGTAGTTCTCCTCATGCCTTCTCAGTTTCCTCGAAATGTAAGCGATTACTCATCCGTCTTGCATCAAGACCCCTCCTAAGCCTTCCTTGGATGTGTTAGTGCATACCAAGAAGTCCATGTCCATGTTAGGGACCTTTAGTATCGGTGAGGTTGTCAACAATTCCTTGAGCCTTCGAAACGCTTCCGCGCATTTCTCGGTCCAAACAAAATTCTAGTTCTTCTTCTGCAACTCCATGATTGGATTTCCTATCTTCGAAAATATCTCAACGAACCATCGATAGTATCCTGCTAAACCCATGAAGCTACGCACTTCTGGGACATTAATAGGCACAGGCCATTCCATAATAGCCTCGACCTTGACTGGATCCACAACGATGCCTTCGTCAAAGATGACATGCCCTAAGTAGTGAATCTTTGATTGATAAAAAGAGCATTTCGACAAATTTCGATACAATTTATTCTCTCGCGGACACTGTAGTACCAAACGCAACTGCTCTTCATGCTCCTCCATCATCCAAGAGTAGATCAAAATATCATCAATGAATACTTGGACGAACTTGTCCAAGTACTCGCGAAACACCCCATTCATCAAACTCATAAATACCCCTGGGGTGTTTGTCAGTCCAAACGGTAAAACAGTAAACTCGTAATGTCCAAACCTCGTCTTAAAGGCGATCTTAGGGACGTTTTCCTCCTTAATCCGTAATTGGTCATACCCTGATCGCAAATCGATTTTGGAGAACACCGTCGCACCCTTCATTTGATCGAACAGATCATCAATTCTCGACAATGGATACTGATTCTTGATCCTAGCCTTGTTCAATTGACGATAGTAAATGCAGAGCCTCCACGATCCATCCTTCTTTCATATGAAAATAATAGGTGCACCCCACGGTGACACACTAGGATGCATCAGTCCGAGGTCCGGCAACTCCTTTAGTTGCATTTTCAACTCTTGTAACTCTGGGGTCGACATCTGATAAGGTGTTCTTGTTATCGATTCAGTCCCCGGTTTTAGGTCTATGGTAAACTCCAATTCCCTTTCCAACGGCATCCCAGGTAACTCCTCCGGAAACATGTCCACAAACTTTCTCACCACCAAAACATGTTCTAAACCTTTCGCGACTCCATTCTCGTTTAACACAAGGATCGCATAAAGCTTGCACCCCTTGCGCATGCTCTTCTGAAATTGCAAGGAAGAGATGAACCTCAGGGAAATTCCCAGGTTCTGTCCTACAATCACACATCTTTGTCCCTCATCATCGACCAATCTCAACCGTGTTGTCTTACAGTTGAGTATCACCTCATGCGATTCCAACCAGTCCATACCAATCATGACATCATAAGATCCTCAGATCGTGACGTACAGGTTGGCCCTTGTGACAAACTCTCCCAGGTTAAGGAAACAGCCTGTAACCTTTCCTCCAACCTTCTGATTGGCTCCCAAAGCCATCTCTACGAAGCTAAACTCATCCTGTTCGACTGCCTTTACCTTAATCCTTTTTAACACTGCACCAGAAATGAAACTCTTGGTAGCATCGGGATCTATCAAAATACTAAGGGTCTAGTCAGCGATGGTACCTGTCGTCTCGAGCATAGTCGACTGGTGCTCTGCTTGGTGGTTATTCACCGCTCCATGAATCCAATGGGCCTTGCCCATATCTCCCATGGTAGTGGGTCTGGCTGATCCGGATGCTTTGGTCCTCTCCATAGGGCAGTCGCGCTGGTAGTGTCGCTCTCCACACGTCCAACACCCCTTCTTCGGCCCAGTAGTCCTGGTACCCAAAGTAGAAGATGATGACCCATCGGCCTAGAACCCTAGTCTGTTCTACTGAACAGGCCTAAACTGCTACTACGGCAGTCGACATTGTTGTTGATGCTGTGGTCCCTGACAAGGTGTTCGCAGCTGAGGCATCGGTCACCGAGGTGTACTGAAAGTGGATCCCCTCTGGAAGCCACGATATCCCGACGTATGTCTGACTGATGTCTGATGCTCATGTGCTCCAGATGAAACATGTCCTACTGGCCTCACTGGAGTCCTAGTCTGACCCCCATTGATAAGCTCCTCCTCTGCTATGAGGGCCTTTTGGATGACATCATGTAAGGTTTGAGGCATCAAAATCCTAACCTTCGCACGCAGGCCACCATTAAGGCCGAACATGAACCTATTGACCTTAATTTTCTCAGTGTTAAGGTGCGGAGCATACCAGAGCAGCTCCATAAAACAACCCTCGTACTCGGGCACTGTACAACCTCCTTGTCGTAAGGCCTTGAACTCATTAAACTGATACTCAATGAATTCCTCTGAAAGGTACCTCTCTCGGAACTGTTCCTCGAACAGTTCCCATGACACGTCTTCGACAACCATGTTCAGCTGCGGTAGGAGCGTCTTCCACCATAGAAGAGCGCTCCCCTTCAGTTGAAATACTACCATGCGGACCTTCATGTTGGAGGTATAATTTCGAAGTGTGAAGCACATCGCCATGTTCTCCAACCATGCCTCATCAGCTACGTCATCCAGGGCACCAAATAACTTGGGAAATTTGACCTTCTCGAGTTCACGGTGAATGCTACTAGTATTGACTGGAGCGTGCGGTGGAACCTCAGAGGGTGTTGGCACCCTGGTCTCATCTCTGTCCAATCATCTGATCAATGCCTCGGACCTGCGCTGAAAGGATCTCATCATTCTGACTACATCACCAATTTCTATCTGCTCCTATCCGAGAACCTTCTCGTCCCCCTAGGGGTTAGACCCCTCAGGCGTGGATGCTACTAGAGGCGTCATGCCCCCTCCCCTAGCACTCCTTTGTCTACCTCTGCGGCGTCCTCTAACCATGATTACCTACACGCACACAAGTCAACTCAATCAGCAACAGTATAATCAATCATATCAACGAAAGCCGTAGCGATCCCAAGTCGCGGGTTGAACCTCACTCTAATACCATATGTAACGAACCTCTCGTTCGTCGCGACATCAAGCCTCTCCTAACAAGTGAATTTTTTTTTTATTTGTGTGTGTGTAGGAAGGTAAGCATGACATTATACTCAACAACGCAACACGACGACGAAAACTACGCAAGAAACTCTCGCAACCTCAACATGACAACCTGACAAGAACAAGAATGACTACCCGCCTGTCCTGCCCTGCAATGGTTAGGACCTCCAGGACACATAATAAATGCTCAAGCCTAGGTTCCCATCGATCTTGACCATTTAAGGTCTCATGGATAGCGACTGTTCTGAGGAACAAAGAGGTGTCTACATCCTGCCCAACACAAGCAGACCAAGCAATTAAATGTTTACAACCAAGTACAACAATAATTAAATGAACAACCACATGCTCTACGGAAGGCGCAACTTAGAAAAGACTCCGTCAACAACCAACCATTATTTAAGACAAGGGCATTATCTACGACTCAAATTGGCATTAATTACAGATCAATTACTCCATTTTATTTCCATTAGCCGAGGAGTTACCAACCAAACCTTAAAAATAAAGTAAATTTAATTAATTGCAAAATCCCCATTTACTAATATCATAATAGCTTATTGTACTTAGTTTAAAAGGACATTACATTTTATATGTTATCCAATAACAATAAAAATCCTTGTAATCAACCTATATTAATTTAGCCATGGAAATTTATATTATTTAAAAGATGAAGGTAAGTGTTGTTAGAACCAATCCAATCATAACAAGAATTATAAAACCACCTTTTTTAACAAATGAMACATTCAACTGCGCAACTTAATGGTGTGGGATTTTAGCATCCAACCATTATGCCATGTAATAGCATATAAATCAACAACGAGAAAACTAAAACTAAGTTGTAAATCTTGATAACCATAGCAACCATCTTAAACTAGAATGCTACCATCAAATTGAATAAAGAAGTGAAAACAAGGCATTTATCATAAGGCGGAAAACAAATAACCAGGCATTTGATGTAATGCATATAACAAGGCATTTAGAAATAATAAATAAGCAATTAATACGGCATTGATAAAATTTACTACCAGGAAAAAAAAATATAAAGGTAAGGACTCAGGGCAGGGGAAAATCTCAGGCACAATCTTTGAATCAATAGTTGGCTATCTAAGATAGAGTCAAGCACAGATTAACGTGCACCAACAATTGAGGTGATTTCGTCTATTCCACTACACACTCAATCAATCCTTTAAGGCAACATGTCTAGTGAACAACAACACAGTCCAATATTCAAGGCGAAACACAGTCGTAGCTTAAAGGCATCTGTGGTCATTGTGGCAATTTCAGACACGCTTCAAAGGTGAATCATGGTCAAATCACAGCAAGAAACTTGAAGAATGGAAAAGCTAAATCCGTGGGTGGAAACAACACTCTCAGACAATGTCTTAAAGCCCCCAAAAATCATGGGTAAAAGTGGCCATCCCAGGAAATGCATTAAAGAAAACGGTGGTCATTTAAAAATTAAAAACATAGAGAACAATCACAAGCCAAGGTTGAAAATCCCAGGTTTGACAGTCAAGGTTATACTGCCAAGCATTAGGGAGGGCGCTTATCCACAAAGATTGGAATAAAAACTCTTATAGTCTACATATCAGGGGTTCCAAGGGGATGTCATTAACCCTATCCCTCCTTTACGAATAATCCTGAGTTTGTTAAAGGAAAATGAATGATCCCTCTGTTTTTATTTGAAAGCTAGGAATTTTACTCATAATTTCTTTACGCTAAACAGAAATGTGCAGTGGAAAAAAAAATGGTATCAAATAATTGAAGTAGGGGAGGATCACCACTACCCACTATTCCATAAGATTTAACTTTTTCACCCATATAGTACCGTTAAGATTGCATTTCAAAGGCAGTATCAATTCCTGTGTGGAAATAGTAACATTTAAGACAATGAAAACAATAAAGCGATATTGGTAGTTTAAAATTTATAAATTTCGGTGGAGTGCTAGATGTAATTCAGGCTAACCGGGCAACTATCAAGTCCGACAGTGCCTCGTTGGGAGGCCTAGTGCATAGGAGAAGGCATGAGCTAAGTTAGGGGAGAATTCTTCATACGATGAACGATTAAGAGAACCCAACATTATTCAGCCAAATTCTTTTAAGGAAAACGTTACACAGCCAAAAGCAATGCAACAAAAAGGGATGCAGCAAAAATGTTATTCAACCAATTCATGTTACAACGATGCATTGTACAGGAGATTAATCAAGAGAAATCGGGTTCCAGCCAAGCATTAAACACAGAGGTTTGAGGGGCGATATTATATTTCCTGGATAAAAGACGTAATAATCAAGTAAAAGTTCGTTGTGGTCAAGGAAAAACTTCACTGTCAACAAGTGCAAAACAAGAGTGGTTGTGACGGGTGAATACAAATTTCTTGCAGTAACCAGAGATAGAGATAACAGAAAAACTAAAATGCAAGAGCTGTAGCAGAACGTTATATAAAATTTAACATAAATTTACTTTTCCAATAAACGAGCATATCCAAGCATAAGTCCTAATACCATCTACCAAATAGAATTGAAAAGTGTATCGTTGCCTAATCTCTTACTCCAAATGACGTCCTACACGCTCCGTGCAACTTCTGTTTGTCGACCGTCGAGACTTCACCGGTACCTCCTAGCTAATGCTAGGGGTACTCTCCTTCCCCCTTAGCCCCCCGAGCCGCAAAGGGGCTACACACACTATACATAGGTTTCGTCTAGCTCCCATCTCGCCTCTCAAGGCTGAGCTACCACTCCTCTCTAAGCTGGGTATCCCAACTCCCACAAGTAAATCAGTCAAGTTGATACTTCTGCAGTGTAACGTTACGCAAACAGAAGATGATCCTTCATCCTTCTCCTTCCTTTATTTTATAAAGTTTCGAACTCCCTTTATTTCCTAAAATCTCATTTAATTAAAGTTTTAAAAATAAATTCCTAAAATTTCCTCTCCGTACAAATGTCCCCCATTCCCTACATTCCTCCATAAATTAATTTCTTTAATTAAGTAATTATCTTTATTTCCCTCACCCACGTACAGTAACTTCTAGAATCACTCCTAGGTTTCCCTAAATTCCCTTACAGATTTTAAAAGCTTTCCCTATTATGAAATTGCTAATTTAGTTTAAAATTAGAAATCTCTTTAATGTAGATTCTTTACTAAGTTGACTTCCCGCCTTTTTCCCTAAGTTCCCCGTTTTCCTTTTTATGTTACCTCTTTTCCCTAGTTTCCTATTTTTGATTTTCCCTCTTTCCCCTTTTACTTAGAACTCAAAAAGGCAGGTGTGGAATTTAGCCCCTTTTTCCTTTTATCATTAATTTAGTATATTTATAAATGATCAAAAGATAAAATAATTAATTCCTTCTTTACATTTTATATCCATAGATTTTATTTCTTATGAATAATTTAATTTCTTACTCCCTTCATGTTACAAAATTCTATGAAGA
>ML798677.1:64124-88634 GCA_009831015.1 Picea engelmannii | reverse complement strand
CTAAAGAAATGTTGGAGGCCGCCTTCTTTTCTCTATGCGCTTTGTTGGTCCTTCACCCTCGGGTAAGGGGTGGAGACGAAACTAAATTGTCTTCAGGTTCAGAGGTTTCCATAGAGCCGCTAGAGGGGACTGAAACAACTAGACTTGCAAGGGCAGAGGGTTTCGGATATGAAGCCTGAATTTCTCTCGCTGCTACTGAATATGGGGGGGTGGAATCAGAAAGGATTTCGTCTATCGGAGGATCTTCCTTATCTGTTGTTGCTTTTGGATCTAGGGCTTCATCTTCCTTAAGTGCATCAAAGTTGTTTTTAGTTTCTAGAGTTGCCTCTGCTGAATGAGTGGTCTTCGGATCCTGGGCTAGTGGATCCTTTCTCCTTGGCTGCCTTCATTGGTTATATAGTGGCTGAAAATCATCTTCTTTGATTGGTCCCGGCTCCTCAGAGGCTTTGGGGCAGCTTTTTGCGAAATGACCGTATGCATGGCACCAGAGGCACTTAAAAGGAATCTGCTCATAGTCCAGCTCTTGGATATGGCACCATTCCCCCAAGGAAATATTAATGGCTTCTGGAAGGCCATTCTCGAGGTTAACCTCTACACAAATACAAGCGCAGGTAAACTGATCCCCTTTCGGCTCTACACTGTCTAGGAAACGCCCAAGCTTATTTCCAATATCCTCCAGAGATCTTTTCCCCCAGAGATGCAAGGGAAGATGAGGCAGCCTAACCCAAATAGGGGTTGCGGTGATCTTGGCTCCGGCATTGAAGTCAAGAGTCCAAGGTGCTAAGAACATCCCTCTCGACCCCATGAAATAGGGTCCAGATCTGAAGACTAGGTCACGGTGCTCTGTCCTCAAGAAACTGAAGACAAAAAAACCCCTGCCTACTGCGTACCAATAAACTTTTCCCTGTATTAGCGGATTCCAACGTTCATCCAGCCATACCTCCACCATTTTTGGGCTGGGCCATAACCCTGTAAACTTTTTGATGAGGTCCTTATCTGCTAGAAAGAGGGCAAGGTTGCAAGGCTCCTCTGGAGATAGCTCCAGAGAAGGGATCTCCTCCATCTTCTTAACAATATTAGACGAGAGAGAAGGCTTGGATTTAGGTCATGCCGAGCGGACTAACACTTTGAATGCTTCCACAGGGTCTTCTTCCATCTCAACAATCGGGTCTGGGGCCATCGTGGTAGGGCGGCGACCACCAGCAAACAAGGCGGAGCAAGTCGCAGAGGCGACCACTACTCCAAAACGCATGCACGCAGGACAGACGCTCTGAACAACACTGATCTGTGGCCCTGTATGCGGGGAACCCTGGTCGGCTGCTACAGACGTAGATCCACGCCCCTGCACTCATAAAACCAGAGTGGAGGCGGCTAGGGTTTAGGCCCTAGCCACATTGTCATTTCGTCTCGCTTCATTCGATAATGGTCGTATTAGAGTATTTGTTATTATAAATGTTTTGTTAAATTGCAAAGATTATTATACTAAATGTGATTGTTTAAAGTTAGAGTATGATTTTATTATGTTGAATTCTTTAGATTACCATTCCCTAGTATTATAGTATTTATTATTATACAGTCATAGTATTACTTAGTAAATTTTAGAAGATAATGCTGAAATTGGAATATAATTTGTTCCTTATATATATATATATATAATCCATGTTAAGATAAATTGACAGACAAGGAATTAACTAGAAGTTGGAATACGTATATATATAATTTTATATATAAATAGGAATTTTTCCTTAGGGTATTGAATCAAGAAAAAAATCCAATCCATGTTCAATACAAAAATAACTTTGTTTAATATAAATAAAAAATAACTATTTTCCGCTAAGTAGGAGTTTAAAAAACAACTAGAAGTTGTTATAGGTATATATATAATTTTATATATAAATAGGAATTTTCCCTCGGGGTATTGAATCAAGGAAAAAATCCAATCCATGTTCTATTAAAAAAGAACCCTATTCAATATAAAGAAAAAATAACTATTTTCCGATAAGTAGGAGTTTAAGAGTGACTAACGTAAATTATAGACTTATGGAAATAGATTTAAACTACACTTTAAAGAATCAAGATTTAGTAGATTTAATCGAAAATGTTCCCTTGGATGAAGTTATTGTGGAAACAAAAATATACAAGTTAAAATCAGGGTATTTTTAGGTAAGAGACTAGAAATTGTGATCTACAAGTGGAACCCGAATACCTTTTATATGATAAATTTTCCAAATTTTTAACAGGGATTTTTCAACCTGCAAGGCATAAATAAAAAGAAAACTTTAGCATAAAAAATTTTTACTTCGAAAAAAATGGTATAAATGAATTAAAACAAGGAGATCCAATGAAATTATCTCTTGTCTGGTTGCAAATATAGATATGGTATTTCCTTTCCTGTAGAATAAGCATAGTGAGAGATGAGTTAAGCAAAAACCTTTCCACGTATGGTTGAAGTTAAAATAAGTAAATGAATTTTGTTTCTAAAATAAATATGTAGATTTGGTACCTATGATGACCTCTTCAAGGTAACTAAATTTCTTGTGGAAACCTTTGAGATGTGAGGGGAGAAGGTGGCCTTGTGTTATCTGATTGGTTCCCTCACATTACAAAGAGAGACTCATAAGAATTGTTTGCATTAAATTACCAACAATCTTATTATCCAGATGCGAATACAAAATAAATTTTTGCAAGCTATCTTGTAAATCAAAGGCCTTAAATGCTTGCTACCAGAATCTTATTTCAATAGAAATAAAAACCACAAATATTATAAGTGTTTTGAACCCACAATAAAGGAATTCGTAATATTATATTACAACAAAATTCAAGCATCATTCTAGTAAGAAATTTTACTAGCCTCTTGTCGTAATTTTTGTAGTACGTAAAGACAATAAAAGATGAAGGGGTGGAAAACTCTAAGCCACCAAAAACATTAAGCACACACGGACTAGAAAAATTTTATAATAAAATTCATGATTACTTATAGCAATTTTCAAGAACGTTTTTACCCTATGTAGAATAGAACCATCTAACGACTCGTGGAGTAAAGTCTAGGTGGTTTCTGGGTATTGTTACCTAACATTCGTGAAAGGAAAATCATTTCACAAAAGAAAATGATGAAATTGTTAGATTCATAATAAATAAAAATGCAGAAACATAATGAAAACGACTGAAGCAATCAAGAAACCATGATGAACAGAGATAAATATAATATTGGCAGAAAATGCATACTATATAATCATTAATAAGAGAATAATCATGTTCATAGATCTACATATATAATACAAAAATACCATAAATTCCATCTAACTATATAACAGAACAGTCAGGTAAACCAATGAACTATGATTAGTGTTTTTAACATCCCCCCTTAATCATAAGTTCTTTCTTGCCTGAAAAACTACCACTACTTGGCAATCGGCAATGTGTCAAGAGAATATTCATAGGGTTGGTTGAATATGCTCTCTGAACCCTAAAACAATAGCAGAAGTTGATGTCTTCTACTAAATTGGTGGTTTAAAGGTGACCACAAACTCATTTGGTGGTTTTGAGATGATCTACAAGGAAATTATGTCAATAACATGTGTAGAATCACTAATATAATGTCTCAAAATAGATACATGAAAAACATTGTGCATACGTCTCAAAGAATCAGGCAAGGCTAGTCGATAGGCCATGGGTCCCTTTCTCTCCACAATCTCGAAAGGTCCCACGCACCTAGGAGAGTGTTTAGCTCCCTTCCCAAACTTGATCGAACTCTTATGCGGTTTAACCCACAAGAAGACTCAATCGTTGACCTCGTAACTATGGTCTACACGGTGCGCATTGGCATAACTCTTATGTCGATCCTGCACTTCTTTAATCCTTTGTATTATTGTTTGTATTTCTCTTCCATTTCTTGGATCACTTCTGGTCCCACCAGGACCCTATCCTCAAGCCGATCCCAACTCAAAGGCATATGACACGGTCACCAGTAAAGAAACTCGAAAGGCGCCATCTTAATGGTGCTCTAGTAACTATTGTTGTAAGCGAATTCCACTAGTGGCAAGAATTCTTCCCAACACTTTTGTTGGTCCATTACATACATGTGCAACATGTCCTCCAAGGTCTGATTCGTTCATTCAGTATGCCTTTCAGTCTTCAGGTGGTACGCAGTACTAAAGTTAAGTTGGGTTCCCAAGGCCTCTTGGAAACTCATCCAAAATTGTCCAGTAAACACCGATCCTCGATCAGATATAATCCTCTTAGGCATGCCATGTAGCCTCACAATCTCACTGATGAAAACTCTAGCTATGTTAGGTGCCTGATACGTGGTACACACAGGAATAAAGTGAGCACTCTTCATCAGAGTGTATACTACTACGAAAATTGAGTCATGCCTCCTTGTCCTCAGTGGAAAACCAATAATAATATCCATCGAAATAACCTCCCATTTTGATTCTGAAATAGCATGTGATTGTAGTAATCCTTCTGGGTGTCTATGTTCATCTTTTACCTACTGACATTCTAAACATATGGCCACATAGTTTACTATGTCTGCCTTCATTCCCTTCCAGAAGAACAAGGGTTTAAGGTCTTCCCTCATCTTCGTGACTCCCAGATGAGCCATGTATACTGCTCTATGAGGCGCACTTAGAATCAACATCCTCAACTCATTGTTTGGCGGTACATAGATCCAACTTTTAAACCTCAATAATCCATTGCTATCAAATGAAAATCCCTCAAATCGTGGTACCATCATTGGTTTTTTTCCGATAAAACCCTCGACCTCTTTGTACCAATCATCGTTACACTGTAAAGTTAGAATCTTTTCACTTAGATTCATCTGAAGAGGAAACACCGAAAAGATGCGTGGTCTCCGACTCAATGCATCCACCACCCTATTCATTGTCCCTTTTATGTAAGTAATCTCGAAATCGTACTCGCTAAGAAATTTCGACCAATGCCATTGTCGGGCGTTCAGGTCACTTTGCATAAATATGTGTTGTAGTCCACAATGGTCAGTCTTTAGTTCAAATTTTCATCCAACAAGGTAGTGTCTCCAAACCTTCAAGGAATATACGATGGCTAACAACTCCAAATCATGTGTCACATAGTTCTCCTCATCCCTTCTCATTTTCCTCGAAATGTAAGCGATTACTCATCCGTCTTGCATCAAGACCCCTCCTAAGCCCTCCTTGGATGCATCAGTGCATACCAAGAAGTCCATGTCCATGTCAGGGACTTTTAGTATCGGTGCGGTTTTCAACAATTCCTTGATCCTCTGAAATGCTTCCGTGCATTTCTCAGTCCAAACAAACTTCTTTTTCTTCTTTTGCAACTCCGTGATCGGATTTCCTATCTTCGAAAATCCCTCGACGAACCGTCGATAGTATCCTGCTAAAACCATGAAGCTACGCACTTCCGGGATATTCGTAGGCATAGGCCATTCCATAATAGCCTTGACCTTGGCTGGATCCATAGCGATGCCTTCGTCGAAGATGACATGCCCTAAGTAGTGAATCTTTGATTAATAAAAAGATCATTTGGACAACTTCCCATACAGATTCTTCTCTCGCGGACACTGTAGTACCAAGTGCAACTTCTCATCATGCTCCTCCGTCGTCCAAAGGTAGATCAAAATATCGTCAATGAATACTTGGATGAACTTCTCCAAGTACTCGTGGAACACCTCGTTCATCAAACAAATAAATACCCCTGGTGTGTTTGTCAATCCAAACGGTAAAACAATAAACTCGTAATGTCCAAACCTCATCTTAAAGGCGATCTTAGGGACGTCATCCTCCTTGATCCTTAACTGGTGATACCTCGATCGCAAATCAATCTTGGAGAACACCGTCGCCCCCTTCATTTGATCGAACAGATTATCAATTCTTGGCAAAGGATACTGATTCTTGATCCTGGCCTTGTTCAATTAACGATAGTCAATGCAGAGCCTCCACGATCCATCCTTCTTTCATATGAAAATTACAGGTGGACCCCATGGTGACACACTAGGATGTATCAGTCCTAGGTCCAGTAACTCCTTCAGTTGCATTTTCAACTGTTGTAACTCTGGGGTCGACATCTGATAAGGCGTTCTTGCTATCGGTTCAGTCCCCGGTTTTAGGTCTATGGTAAACTCCAATTCCCTTTCTAGCGACATCCCAGGTAACTCCTCAGGAAACATGCCCGCAAACTCTCTCACCACCGGAAGGTGTTCTAAACCTTCCGCAACTCCCTTCTCATTTAACGCAAGGATCGCATAAAGCTTGCACCCCTTGCGCATGCTCTTCCGAAGTTGCAAGGAAGAGATGAACCTTAGGGTTTCATTCTACAATCACACGTCTTTGTCCCTCGTCATCGACCAAACTCAACTGTTTTGTCTTATAGTTGAGTATCACCTCATGTGATTCCAACTGGTCCATACCAATCACGACGTCATAAGATCCTCATATCGTGACGTACAGCTTGGCCCTTGTGACAAACTCTCTCAGGTTAAGGACACAGCCTGTAAGCTTTCCTCCAACCTTATGTTTGGCTCCCAAAGCCATCTCTATGAAGCTAAACACATCCTGTTCGACTTCCTTTACCTTAATCCTTTTTAGCACTGCACCAGAAATGAAACTCTTGGTAGCACCATGATCTATCAAAATACTAAGGGTCTGGTCAGCGATGGTACCTGTCATCTCAAGCACAGTCGACTGGTGCTCTACCTGGCGGTTATTCACCGCTGCATGAATCCAATGGGCCTTGCCCATATCTCCCATGGTAGTGGGTCTGACTGATCCAGACAATCTAGTCCTCTCCACAGGGCAGTTACGCTGGTAGTGTGGCTCTCCACACGTCCAACACCCCTTCTTCGGCCCAATAGTCCTGGTACCCGAAGTAGAATATGACGGCCCACTGGCCTGGAAGCCTATTTTGTTCTACTGAATAGGCCTAAACTGTTGTTGCGACGGTCGATGTTGTTGTTGATACTATGGTCCCCGATAAGGTGTCCGCTGCTGAGGCGTCAGTCGTCGAGGTGTAGTGAAAGTGGATCCCCTCTAAAATCCATTATATCCCAGCATATGTCTAGCTGATGCCTGATGTTGCTGTGCTCCAGATGAAACATGTCCTGCTGGTCTCGCTGGAGTCCAGGTCTGACCCCCATTGATAAGCTCCTCCTCTGCTATGAGGGCCTTCTGGATGAAATCATGCAAGGTTTGAGGCATCAAAATCCTAACCTTCACACGCAGGCCGAACATGAACCTACTGACCTTAAGTTTCTCAGTGTTAAGGTGAGGAGCATACCGGAGCAGCTCCATAAAACGGGCCTTGTACTCGGGCACCGTATGACCTCCCTATCGTAAGGTCTTGAACTCATTAAGCTGACACTCAATGAATTCCTCTGAAAGGTACCTCTCTCAGAACCGTTCCTCGAACAGTTCCCATGAAACGTCTTCAACGACCATGTTCAGCTACGGTAGGAGCGTCTTCCACCATAGAAGAGAACTCCCTTTCAGTTGAAAGACTGCCATGCAGACCTTCATGTTGGAGGTATAATTCTAAAGTGTGAAGCACATCGCTATGTTCTCCAACCATGCCTCATTAGCTGTGTCATCCAGAGAACCAAAGAACTCGAGAAATTTGACCTTCTCGAGTTCACAGTGAACGCTACAATAAACAATTGGAGCGCGTAGTGGAACCTCAGTGATTGCTGGCGCCCTGGCCTCATCTCTGTCCAATCAGTTGATCAATGCCTCAGATATTCTCTGAAAGGATCTCATCATTACGACTACATCACCAATTGCTATATGCTCATGTCTGAGAACCTGCTCGTCCCCCTGGGGGTTAGACCCCTCAGGCGTGGATGCTACTAGAGGCGTCACGTCCCCTCCCATAGAACCCCTTCGTCTATCTCCGTGATGTCCTCTAACCATGATTACCTGCACGCACACAAGTCAACTCAATCAACAAAAGTATAATCAATCATATCAATGAAAGCCATAGCGATCCCAAGTCGTAGGTTGAACCTCACTCTGATACCATATGTAACAAACCTCCCATTCTTCACGACATCAAGCCTCTCCTAACAAGTGCAATTTTTTTTTGTTTTTGTTTTTTTTGTGTGCATGTAGGAAGGTAAGCATGACATTATACTCAACAACGCAACATGACGACAAAAACTATGCAAGCAACTCTCGCAACCTCAACATGACGACCTGACAAGAACAAGAATGACTACTTGCCCGTCCTACACTAAAATGGTTAGGACCTCCAGGACACATAAGCAATTCTCAAGCCCAGGTTCCCATCGATATTGACCATTTAAGGTCTCAGGGCTGGCAACTTTTCTGAGGAACAAGGAGGTGTCTACATCCTGCCCGACATAAGCAGACCAAGCAATTAAATGTTTACAACCAAGTACAACAATAATTAAATGAACAACCACATCCTATATGGAAGGCACAACTTAAGACAAGGGAATTATCTACGACCCAAATTGGCATTAATTATAGATCAATTACTCCTTTTAATTTACATTAGCCGACGAGTTACCAACAAAACCTTAAAAATAAAGTAAATTTAATTAATTGCAAAATCCCCATTTACTAATATCATAATAGCTTATTGTACTTAGTTTAAAAGGACATTACATTTTATATGTTATCCAATAACAATAAAAATCCTTGTAATCAACCTATATTAATTTAGCCATGGAATTTTATATTATTTAAAAGACGAAGGTAAGTGTTGTTAGAACCAATCTAATCATAACAAGAATTATAAAACCACCTTTTTTCACAAATGACACATTCAACTCCGCAACTTAATGGTGCGAGATTACTGTTAGCATCCAACCATTATGCCATGTAATAGCATCTAAATCAACAACGAGAAAACTAAAACTAAGTCGTAAATATTGATAACCATAGCAACCATATTAAACTAGAATGCTACCATCAAATTGAATAAAGAAGCGAAAACAAGGCATTTATCATAAGGCAGATAACAAATAACCAAGCATTTGATGTAACACATATAACAAGGCATTTAGAAATAATAAATAAGCAATTAATATGGCATTGATAAAATTTACTACCAGGAAAAAAATATATAAAGGTAAGGACTCAGGGCAGGGGCAAATCTCCAGCACAATCTTTGAATCAATAGCTGGTTGTCTAAGCTAGAGTCAAACACAGATTAACATGCATCAACAATTGAGGTGATTTCGTCTATTCCACTGCACACTCAGTCAATCCTTTAAGGCAACGTGTCTAGTGAACAACAACACATTCCAACATTCAAGGCGAAACACAGTTGTAGATTAAAGTCATTTGTGGTCATTGCAGGAATTTCAGACATGCTTCAAAGACGAATCATGGTCAAATCACAATAAGAAACTTGAAGAATGGAAAAGCTAAATCCGTGGTTGGAAACAACACTCTTAGGAAACGTCTTCAAGCCCCCAAAAATCGTGGGTAAAAGTGGCCATCCCAGGCAATGCATTAAAGAAAACGGTGGTCACTTAAACATTAAAAATGCAGAGAAAAGTCACAAGCCAAGGTTGAAAATTGCAGGTTTGACAGTCAAGGTTATACCGCCAAGCATTAGGGAGGGCGCTTATCCGCAAGGATTGGAATAAAAACTCTTACAGTCTACTTATCGGGGGTTACAAGGGGATGTCATTAACCCTATCCCTCCTTTACGAATAAGCCTGAGTTTGTTAAAGGAAAATGAATGATCCCTCTATTTTTATTTGAAAGCTAGGAATTTTACTCATAATTTCTTTACGCTAAACAGAAATGTGCAGTGGAAAAAAAAATGGTATCAAATAATTGAAGTAGGGGAGGATCACCACTACCCACTATTCCATAATATTTAACTTTTTCACCCATATAGTACAGTTAAGATTGCATTTCAAAGGCGGTATCAATTTCCGTGTGGCAATAGCAACATTTAAGACAGTGAAAACAATAAAGCGATATTGGTAGTTTAAAATTTATAAATTCTGGTGGAGTGCTGGATGTAATTCAAGCTAATAGGGAAACTAGCAAGGCCGACAGTGCCTCATTGGGAGGCCTAGTGCACAGGAGAAGGCATGAGCTAAGTTAGGGGAGAATTCTTCATACGAAGAACGATTAAGAGAACCGAACATTATTCAACCAAATTATTTTAAGGAAAACGTTACACATCCAAAAGTAATGCATCAAAAAGGGATGCAGCAAAAATGTTATTCAACCAATTCATGTTACAATGATGCGTTGTATAGGAGCTTAATCAAGAGAAATTGAGTTCCATCCAAGCATTAAACACCAAGGGTTGAGGGGCAATATTATATTCGTGGCTAAACGACATAACAATCAAGTAAAAGTTCATTGTGGTCAAGAAAAAACTTCACTGTCAACAAGTGTAAAACAAGAATGGTTGTGACGGGCGAATACAAATTTCTTGTAGTAACCAAAGATAGAGATAACAGAAAAACTAAAACGCAAGAGCTGTAGAAAAATGTTATATAAAATTTAACATCAGTTTACTTTTCCAATAAACGATCATATCCAAGCATAAGTTCTAATACCATCTACCAAACAGAATTGAAAAGTGTATCGTTTCTTGATTGCTTGCTCCAAATGACGCCCCGCGCGCTCCGTGCAACTTCCACTCGTCGACCATCGAGACTTCACCGGTACCTCCCAGCCAATGCTAGGGGTACTCTCCTTCCCCCATTAGCCCCCCGAGCCGCAAAGGGTCAACACACACTATCCAGAGGTTTCGTCTAGCTCCCATCTCGCCTCACAAGGCTGAGCTACCACTCCTCTCCGCACTGGGTATCCCAACTCCCACAAGTAAATCAGTCAAGTTGATATTTCTGCAACGTAACGTTATGCAAACAGAAGATGATCCTTCATCCTTCTCCTTCCTTTATTTTATAATTTTTCGAACTCCCATTCTTTCCTAAAATCTCATTTAATTAAAGTTTTAAAAATAAATTCCTAAAATTTCCTCTCCGTACAAGTGTCCCCCATTCCCTACATTCCTCCATAAATTAATTTCTTTAATTAAGTAACTATCTTTATTTCCCTCACCCACGTAGAGTAACTCCTAGAATCACTCCTAGGTGTACCTAAATTCCTTTACAGGTTTTAAAGGCTTTCCCTATTATGAAATTGCTAATTTAGTTTAAAATTAGAAATCTCTTTAATGTAGATTCTTTACTAAGTTGACTTCCCGCCTTTTTCCCTTAAGTTCCCCTTTTTCCTTTTTATGTTATCTCTTTTACCTAGTTTCCTATTTTTTATTTTCCCTCTTTCCCCTTTTACTTAGAACTCAAAAAGGTTGGTGTGGAATTTAGCCCCTTTTCCCTTTTATCATTAATTTAGTATATTTATAAATTATCAAAAGATAAAATAATTAATTCCCTCTTTACATTTTATATCCACAGATTTTATTTCTTATGAATAATTTAATTTCTTACTCCCTTCATGTTACAAAATTCTATGAAGATCATAATTATTATTTAAGTGGTTTTTATTTTAAATTTTATTATTTTATTGTATTTTATCTATTTTATTTTATTTTTTATTATTTTATTATTTTTTTTAAAGGTAGACAAAATTTTACCCTTAGTGTAATTTTAGACTTAGAACTTAGATTTTGTATCGGGCGACATTTAATTACGAAAATTGTTTTAAAATTACTTAACATATTATTTGTCCTAAGGCCATCTAGGTTCATTCCTCTAACATCAACAACGTGACGTGTCCTTCAGGATGCACTAGGTTCTCCAAGGGTGCCACTCGCCTCATATGTTCCTTTGAGCGATGTTCCCTTTAGGATGCACCACGTGCTCCAAGGGTGCCACTCGCCTCTCTCCATTTTCTTGCGCAACGTGCCCTTCAGGATCCACCACGTGCTCCAAGGGTACCACTCACCTCTTGACTGACTTGGTAGACATCAATAACCCCTGGAGTCAATACTTTTCCAAGTGAACGTGTGGTAAACTAAGGGCCTCTAAGGAATAAGGCCCCCGCCTTATTGCGCTCCCCTTAGAATCATCATGAACGACTGCCACAGTCTTCCCTCACGGCATTGTGGGTCCTCTCAAACTAGGTAATTGTTAACCTATAGTTCGAGCCACGACAGGAGTGCTAGTAGGCTATGGCAGGGCTGTTGTCCATGCCTCTCACTCACATCTCTGGTAGTCGTGCGTGACCCCTTTACTCCATATGTGAGTCTGATCGACAAGCTATCATCAGCCTACATCATCAACAAATCATGTCAGAATACATCCATGTCATATAATCCAATCATATGCACTAATATCATAGTGAAAACAATCAAACCCCAATGGTATCACTCCTTGACTCGATCCAGAGTCCAAGGCATTCCATCGAAGCCTCGACATCCTCTAGGTCTGTAATCCTACACATTCAGTAAAAACGAGTCAATATCACCTGTCTATGTCAAAGCAGTGAAACAACATGTCATAACCCATAATGCCTCATAATCAAAATCAAAAGTTTTAATAGCATAAAAATCCGGATCACTCGTGAGCAAGTGTCCTCAAAGAATAAGTTCACTCAGAGCTCCAATGCGGGATGTTACAAAAATGGACTTACTAACACACCAACAACATTTATGTGTTTAATGAACAATATATTTATCTAGTACTTGGATAAATTCATATTGATTTTTATTGACGATATACTAATCTATTCAAAGTCTGAAGAATAATACGAACAACATTTTAAAATAGTATTACAAACTCTGAGAGAGCATAAATTATATTCTAAGTTCAATAAATGTGACTTCTATCAAAGAAAAATACAATATTTGGAACATGTCATATTAGAATATGGTATTGTTGTAGACCCTGAAAAAATTAAAGCTATCATGGAATGGCCTGTATCTAAGAATGTAGCAAACATAATATCATTCATAGGGATTACCAATTATTACCGAAGGTTTATCAAAGGGTTTTCCAAAATGGTCTATCCTATTACATCACTGCAAGAAAGAGGGAACAAAATTTATTTGGTCTCAAAAATGTCGGGACAATTTTGATAAATTGAAAGTTTTACTAACTATAGCTCCAATCCTTAAAGTGGTTGATCCTTATAAATATTTTACAGTTTGGGTAGATGCAAGTAAATAAGGATTAGGTGGAGTATTTTAACAAGACAGACACAAAATTTGTTACGAATCTCGTCAATTGGAGGAACATGAAAGAAGTTACATAACTCTTGACTTGGAGTTGGCAGTTGTAATTCATGCACTGAAAATGTGGTGGCATTAGTTAATGGGAAAGAAATTCCTACAATTAATAGATAACAACAGTGTGAAACATCTATTTAGTCAATAGGATATCAATGCACGGTAAGCAAGGTAGTTATCCTTTTTAAGCAAGTTTGATTTCAAAGTTTGACATATCAAAAGCAAAAAGAATAACATTGGATATGCACTAAGTCGAAGAAATAATGAGTTATATGAAGTTATTGTCAATAAAACATAAAGTGATATTGAGGACATAATTAAATTTGCAAGCAAAAATGATGCAGAATACATCTAAACAGTTGAACAGTTGTAGAAAAATGAAGGGAATTTGAATAGTAAAAAATTTAGTATCGTAAAAAATGGACTATTAAAGTTCAAAAATAGATTTTATGTACCAAATTTTGTTGAATTAACGCCGATAATCCTGAACGGGTTGCATAAAAATTCCTATTATGGTCATCCTAGATACCAGAAAATTATAATAGCCTTGAGAAAACAATTTTATTGGCCTAATATGAAATCAGAAACAACTAAAGACTTATCTAAATTATTAGATTGTCAATAGGTAAAGGTTGAACATCAACATCCAAAAGGTTTATTACAACCTTTACCTTTACCAGAATGAAAATGAGAAATCATTTCGATGGATTTCATTACAGGTTTGCCTAAAATTCAAAGACAAATTGATTCCATCATGGTAGTAATTGATAAATTGAGTAAGTCTACTCACTTCATACCTGTGAAATCTACGTATAAATCTATTAATATCGCTGAATTTTTTATGAAAGATATATTTAGATTGCATGGGATTCCTCAAATGGTGATTTTAGATAGAGATGTCAAATTTACATAAAACTTCTGGAAATAATAGTTTGCAGGTTTGGGAACTAATTTGAATTTCGATACAAGTTATCATCTGCAAACAGATGGACAAACAAAACAAAAAAATCATATTATCGAATATATGTTACAAATGTATGTAAGAACAAAACCAACTAAGTGGGAAGAGTACCTACAGTTTGTCGAATTCACATACAATAAAAATTATTAAGCGTCGACGAAAATGATTCCCTACAAAGTTTTATATGGCAATAAATGTACCACTACGATCAGTTGGCATAATCTGGTTGAATGAATAATGGTGGGGCCTGAAATACTCCAAGAAACAGAACAGATGGTTAAAAAGATGCAACATAATTTAAAGGTTGTGCAAGATCAATAGAAAAACTATGCGGATTAGAAAAAGAAGGCATCATGAATTTAACGTTGGAGAACATGTATACCTTAAATTCAAAGAAATAAATACCCCATTAAAGCTAGGGAAATATTCCAAGTTGGAACCGAGGTTTTTTGGTCCATTAGAAATGTTAACTTGAATTGGACCAACGACATACCAACGAGCACTCCCTAACATTAAAAATCAAAATGTTTTTCATGTTTCATTACTGAAAAAATATATTCATGATCATGGATAATTTTAGGGGCTAAATTTCTCTCATGGGATAATTTTCCATGGTTTTTTCCAAAATACAGGTTCACTATTTTAAAAATGATTCACCCAAATTTTATAGGATAAAATTATTTTACCTTAAAAATATAATTTTTTTTATAAAAACTATATAAAATCCTTAGAAATTTGAATATTTTTTACAAAAATATCGCCAAACATTTATAGTTGGCATATGAAGGATAAGTGAGATTTGCCAAGGTTTCTACATTTTAAAATAAATTTTCATCCTTAAAATCATCCCTGTTCATGATCCTAATGACATTATTTATTGGAATATCGTGCAAGTGGAACTAGAAGGCGAGTTTCAAGAGGAACCTCTATGCATTATGGACATGAAGGAAACAATACTTTGGAACAGAGCCATCGCCAAAGTAAAGGTGCAATGGAAGCACTTTATCCATGAGGAGGTTACTTGGGAGTTGGAAGATGAAATCATGAAATCATATACAACTTTGTTCTACGTGATGAACATAAATCCATTTATGGAAATTTGTATTTGGTATAATTAAGACATTTAATTGTTATATTTTTTTATTGTTGAGCAAGAGTTCGACTTTCCAACTGTTCTCTTTAATGAACATATATAAGAGAATATTTTTTTTAATATATTAAATGTAGAGAATAGATGGAACAACGAGGATAAAAATAGTTGACTAGGACTACATGAGTTGGGAACATGTGTGAGTTAACTCAGAGTTGATTTTAACAAGTGTCTAAAGTAGAGCTTGACTTTCCAATTGTGCTCTTTGATGGACATATGTATATATATATACATATATATATATATATATATATAATGTAGAGAAAAAATGGAACAACTAGGTTAAAAATAGTTGACTATGACTCCATGAGTGGGGAACATGTGTGAGTTAACTCAGAGTTGATTTTAACAAGTGTCAAAAGTAGAGTTGTCACTGGCAACCCCTAAAAATCAAGGATTTGTAAAGCTGCAAATTTCCAAGGATGTAAGTGAGTTCAAGGGAAAGTACTAGGAACAATAAGGATATATACAACATATGAGAGAGGAAAGACATTTCTTAGTATGTTATTGAAATAAATATTTGTTGTGTGAGCACTCATGGTGTTAGGAAAATGATTCTGAATTGTACATGTGGATAGTGGTTAAAGAGTTGAGCTCAGTTTTCCCTTATGGAGTCATGGTCAGGCTAAAGGGTGATCACGATAAATAATCTTTTTTGTTTTGGATCTGCGGTTAGGTGGAATGTGGTTGTTCCATTTTTTTTTGGCCTTTTGTTCCAAATATGTATAATCTACAGTTTTTTTATATATGCATCCTTTGTTTATAAATGTTTTGTTAATTTACAGAGATTATTATACTAAATGTGATTAGATATTTTTATATATGCATCATTTTTTTATAAATTTTTTGTTAAATTACAAAGATTATTATACTAAATGTGATTGTTTAAAGTTAAAGGAGTATTATTATATTCTTTTGAATTTTTTAGATTACCATGCCCTAGTATTAGAGTATTTGTTATTATAAATGTTTTGTTAAATTGCAAAGATTATTATACTAAATGGGATTGTTTAAGTTAGAGTATGATTATATTATGTTGAATTCTTTAGATTACCATTCCATAGTATTATAGTATTTATTATTATACAGTCACAGTATTACTTAGTAAATTTTAGAAGATAATGCTTAAATTGGAATATCATTTGTTCCATATATATATGTTAAGATAAATTGACAGACAAGGAATTAATTAGAAGTTGGAATATGTATATATATAATTTTGTATATAAATAGGAATTTTTCCTTAGTGTATTGAATCAAGGAAAAAATCCAATCCATGTTCTATAAAAAAAAAACCTATTCAATATAAAGAAAAAAGAACTATTTTTGGATAAGTTAGAGTTTAAGAGTGACTAACGTAAATTATAGACTTATGGAAATAGAGTCAAACCACGCTTTAAAGAATCAAGATTTAGTAGATTTAATCGAAAATGTTCCCTTGGATGAATCAAGAGGTACTTGTGACAACCTCTTCAAGGTAACTAAATTTCTTGTGGAAACCTTTGAGATGTGAGGGGAGAAGGTGGCCTTGTGTTATCTGATTCGTTCCCTCACATGGTTCCCTCACATTACAAAGAGAGACCCATCATAAGAATTTTTTCCATTAAATTACCAACAATTTTATTATCCAAATGTGAATACAAAGTAAATAAATTTTTGCAAGCTATCTGGTAAACCAAAGGCCTTAAATGCTAGCTACCAGAATCTTATTGGAATAGAAATAAAAACCACAAATATTATAAGTGTTTTGAACCCACAATAAAGGAATTCATAATATTATATTGCAACAAAATTCAGGCATCGTTCTAGTAAGACATTTTACTAGCCTCCTGTCGTAATTTTTGTAGTACGTAAAGACAATAAAAGATGAAGGGGTGGAAAACTGTAAGCCACCAAAAACATTAAGCACGCAGGAACAAAAAAAAAATTATAATAAAATTCATGATTACTTATACCAATTTTCAACAACAATTTTACCCTATAGAACCATCCAATGACTCGTGGAGTAAAGTCTCATTGGTTTATGGGTATTGTTACCTAACATTTGTGAAAGGAAAATCATTTCACAAAATAAAATGATGAAATTGTTAGATTCATAATGAAGAAAAATGCAGAAACATAATGGAAACAATTGAAGCAATCAAGAAACCATGATGAACAGAGATAAATATAATATTGGCAAAAAAGGCATACTCTATAATTATTAATAAGAGAATAATCATGTTCATAGATGTACATATACTAACATAGCCGCTAACTCGCGGCTGGTGAACGCCAAAAGGCTTACAGTGGGTAAAAATCTGGTGTAGTTAAAAAACACCTAGGAGAATCGTCATGCTTTAGAAGATATAACCTTCGGATACCTTCGTGAAGAGAGAGAATACTCCATACATTTTTATTGATAGGAAGATTTGTTTCCAATACAAATGCAAAATAAAATAAATCAACACCCAATCATCAAATCCCTTATCAATTGAGATTCAAACTCTAGAAGAGCCCTACATGAGTTTTAGATTTTACCTGCAACAATTTATTGATGTTACTCGCTCCAAATATTTTTTGAACGCTTGCAAATTTGTGGGTTACTCGCTCCAAATATTTTGTGAACGCTTGAAAATTTGTCGGGATCATCTCGAGGGAACTAGGGAGAAAAATTGCATTCTTTTAAACACCTCACCAACAAACTGAATGTTGCGCATGGATGGATAACTTCAGTCATCTTTCTACAGTCTACACGCGGTTTCCCTAATTCATCCATCCCTAATCCACTATTGTTGAAGCATATGTTTCTAAATCAACAGATGAGCTCTTGGAGCAGGTAAGTATCTACTTTTGATAAGTTTCATCAATGAATGAATCAATATATGGAAAAATTGACTCTACTGTTGCTCCCATGGCTCACTCTGCTATTGATAGTTGCAACACAACACACCGGTGTGTTGTTTTTCTCCCCATTTCCACTCTACAGGTGATGATGCTCATACAAGTTCCTCCACCCTGTTCTAGACCCGTCACTACTTAAACCATTGCTATTGATAAAGGTATGCCAGCCTCTGCTTCTCGGGTTCGATCCAGATCTGGCTCCCGATTAGGAGACTCGTAATCCTCACCTCTATCACGAACGCTATAATCTCCTCTGTCAGAAGGAATGAATCTTCCTATCGATAATGCAATTACGATATCATGGGTTGGGTAGCTAATCGACAGTTGCCCCCCGAATTGCCATGGTCTTGATCATTTGAGATGGTCATAATAATATGAAACGCCTTAGGAATTTTATATTAAATAACTTAACTTTATATATTGAACGTGGCATTAGGCTATTCATACTCCAACACTCTAATTTTTCTGGTTAATCATCTAAACGTTTCAATTTTATAGTCTTATAGTAATTTCTTAATATGATTAGGTAAATGTGAAAAGGTAAACTGCTTAACTGATGCATTTGTAAATGAAAGNTTAGGCTATTCATACTCCAACACTCTAATTTTTCTGGTTAATCATCTAAACGTTTCAATTTTATAGTCTTATAGTAATTTCTTAATATGATTAGGTAAATGTGAAAAGGTAAACTGCTTAACTGATGCATTTGTAAATGAAAGAAAGTTATGGACAGTAAATCACATTCATTGATTTGAGAGGACTACTAAGAATATGCCAACATATTGAATTGCTAGCCATCAAATTAAACTTTTAGATTAAAAGGTCTTTAATTGTGCCCATTACCAATCGGTATACGCCTTTCGGCGTAATAATATAAAAATACCAAAAATGTCATCTAACTGTATAACAGAACAGTTAGGTAAACCAACGAACTATGATTAGAGTTTTTAACATCCCCCCTTAATCATAAGTTCTTTCTTGCCTGAAAAACTACCACTACTTGAAAATCGACAATGTGTCAAGATAATATCTATAGGGTTGGTTGAAGATGCTCTCTGAACCCTAAAAAAATAGCATAAGTTGATGTCTTCTACTAAATTGGTGGTTTAAAGGTGACCACAAACTCATTTGGTGGTTTCGGAATGACCACAAATCAATTTTGTGGTTTCCTGACGACCACAAATCGAATGTATAGCAGAAGATGATGTCTTTTACTAAATGGCATAGTTTTAAGCTGACCATAAACTAACAAGATCTCAAGGCTAAAAAATCTAAAAATGTAAAAAGTGGAACTTCATGTCTTCTGCTTAATTGGTGGTTCTAAGTTGACCACAATCTACCAAGAAAAATATGTTTAGGAACAAGACTGCATACCAGGAACTAGGTTGCATATTTGATAATTTGAAGTTGGACACAAACTATCAAGAACAATATGTTCAGGAACAAGACTGCATACCAGGAACTAGGTTGCATATTTGATCATTTGAAGCTGACCACAAATTATCAAGAACAATATGTTTAGGAACAAGACTACATACCAAGAACTAGGTTGCATATTTGATCATCTGTTCACAGGCTCTAAATCAAGCTTGGAACCTGACTAAAAACTTTAGATTTCCCCCCTGTCAGGGAAAATTGGTTCAAATTCCCTTGACCGTCATTCACAAGTATGGACAAGAAGAGATCAAGCATCTGTATAAGCTACTGGAACAATCTATATGCTTTCACAATGCATACACGGATGAAGATCAAAACATTAATCTATCATCTGATCATTATCAACTTCATTGACTTCGTTGATTTTGTTGTGAGAAGTCTACATGCTTGTTTCCTATTTGATCATCTGTTCACATACCTTGGTCCCTCGATCTGAGATTAATATCTCATATTCCCCCCCCTTAATCGAAGATTCAATGTCTCTGATACATCATCAAGCTACACAGTGGTTCATGACACATCTTGACACAACATCCTCTCTATGGACAAGAGGAATACAACTTCCTGAATCAATAGGACTTACTAAATAGATGGGGAATACAACATCCTATGGAAAGACTTACAACTTGGACCAAAAACTCAGCAGTGTCGGGTACAACCGATCATGCACCCAATTACAATCATATTATGAACAGACACACAATCATATTCTAAACAAACACAAATCCAGAATGCAAGACATAGACAAGTCATGAATGAACTACAAATCAAAGGTAGAATTCAAAACTTGAAGTATGACTAGGATAGAGACAAGTCCTGAATGAACTGCGAATAAGAGGTAGACCTTGACACTTGAAGTCTAACATTTTTCACTAATTTATCCTCTGTCAACTGAAAAGTGAGAAGTTTAGACAATGAGATATACCCCCTTTGAAAGTGGAAAAAAACAATCGAACCATCTTCCGGCGGAATCTGAAGACTCGATCTTCAACTCAGAAGACTACATCAACTGGGTCTCGATCATACCCTATATCATCCAATCCTGAAAAACATTCATGTCCGTCAACTGTAGAAATATCTCTAATCAAGTACGGTTGTACTTGTGTATAAATCTGTCGATACGAATGCTCCAATAAATTGGCTTCCAAACGCCAACGCCAATTCCCTAACCATTCAAAATAAATATCTTTTCATTTGTTCTTTTGACACCTTACTGAGCGGTGATTTGTCTTCCCACAAAATTTGCATTGGTGAAGATCAAAACAGTTTGACTTATTATGTCCAAACCGGTGACAGTGTTTTAACTATATGGGTTCTTTATCTGACCAATTATCATGATCTGAAATATCTGTAGCAACATCATCATCAACAATATCACGTACCTATTCCTTACCAATATCCTCAAGCTCTATCTTCTTATCATCATTAAAAAAATCTCCACTCACAAAGAAAATATGTTTGTTATAATTAGGAATATAAAAAAAGGTTGTCAGCATCATTTTCATATCCTAGTCCATATTGATTTCATTTAAAGCATAATTCTTCCCATGGTCGAACAATTCTAATTTATTTGCAACATTTATCCACAATTTTTTCTAACATATGAACTTCATCCAACTCATGTTCATGTTTATGACTGTCATTACTAGTTAACTCACAGGGATGATTTTAGGGGCTAAATTTCACTCATGGGATAATTTTCCATGGTTTTTCTAAAAATGAGATTCGTTGTTTTAAAAATGATTTGCCCAAATTCTATAGGATAAAATTATTTCACCTTAAAAATCCCCAAAATTTTATAAAAACTATATAAAATACTCATAATTTGAATATTTTACAAAAATATTGCCAAAAACTTGTAGTTGACATATGAAGGATTAGTAAGATTCCCCAAGGTTTCTATATTTTAAAATAAATTTTCATCCTTAAAATCATCGGTTAACTGAGCGTCTTCATTATTTTCATTGCTGATGTCATTTTGTTCATCAATATGTAATCCAATCAATTTATTATTCTGAAGAATATTGAAATCACAGTGTTGATAACTCATCAAACAATAGTTTGTTTTGAAGTTTGAACATATCAACTTTTTTGTGAGTTACCTGTAAACAAGTAATCACTGTACTGAGAGTGAACTTGTTTATTGCAATTGTAGATTCTGTAGTTGAGTTAATTAATGTGTGCAATATTGTAAATTTTTTTTCAATTTTTGTCATTATGTTGAATATGGAAGAGAGATGTTTGTATGTTGATGCCACAAAAATCAATTATGTATCATGTTGTGCATGCCAAGAGTGATTGTTCATTGCATGAATTCCAAAAACTACAGGATAACCAATGAATTAGATGCACACAAAGCTCCTAGGACCCCTTTATTCAATTTTCGTGTAGGTCTACAACTTAAACAATAACACTAAATGCAATTTGTTGGACCCCTTATAACACCTTTACATGTTGAAGGAAAAATAAAAACCCTTATTACTCCAATTACAATGAATGGAGAAAACTCCTCCATACAAATTTTCAATCTTATTATGTTGTATTCATATAGTAAATTCTTTCTAAATCCCCTCACACCAAGGCTTTTAAATATACCTTTTGTAAAAAGTGATATTTAAAAAATGATATTGCTCCATTCCAAAAATACCAAAAGATCACATGACTATAGTTTGATTTTAAGTACGAAAAATATTGATTTCCCCTTAATCAAATAATATATCTCATAAAAATAGTCTAGGCTTAGTTTTAGAATTTTCCATTACTTACTCAATAATGAAATTGCATGCACATCTAGTGAGGTGGTTCTCTACTCTTCAAATTGCAATTAAATATCCAAATTGCAAGTAGCTTCTCCCATTATTGGCTAGATCGAAATGCCATTTCTGTGGGATATACCTTCATTCAAAACCAATAGGGAGAGTGCATGACATAGACGTGCATCCCATTCGCCAAGTCGAGGGAATCTTATTCAACAACTGCTCTTTCACTGAGGTTGGGTGGCTTCTCAACTTCCAATAACGGGTAGCTCTCTTCTACCGAATCGTCGGGTAGACAGACGGATGGCTCTCAATCTCTCTATGGTTTCCTTCACGGGTTTCTCACGGCTTCACGCCTTCTTTGTTGGGAAGAATTCACGCGATTCGTTTTTTTACCAAAGCCACAAACTCGAGATCAATTCTTCGCTTCAATTACCATGTCGAGGGTTCACGATTGAGAAGTGTTCTCCTTCTTTCAAATACGCCCTTTTGCATTACAAATAGCAGAGGTTCTTATGGAAAAACTTCCTGATATCTTTTCCAAAACATTTGTCAGAGAAGGTGTTGTTCATGTTGTAGACATGATGATATTATCAAATCAGTCAACCGTGAATTCAATGCATGTATTTCCAGGAAAGGACCAATATGGTTCAATGGGGGCACCTCCTAAACCCAAACGTAATAGGCGACATACTGGTGGATCAAACAGTGAAGCAAACAGAATGGAAGAATCCAAAGGCATGACTATTGGAACTGTTGGTTCACCTCCGTCTTCAGGAGAGGCATTGATTCCAGCCCTTAATTGAGGTCTTTGTGCAGTTGTTAGTTCTCATGCTAAATGTTTTAAAGATACATATTTTCCTGTTGATTCGGGTGCTATTGATGCGGGAGTTAGGGAAAGTCTTTGCAATTTGAGAAGCTTGTGCATGAAGTTAAATGGCAATTTGTTGGATCCAAAAAGTAAATCAAAAGGCAAGGGTAAAATTGTCGGGCACGCTTCTGCTGCTAATGAAGAGAAATTGTAGAGTGTTGTTGCAGATATTCTTGCAGGTGCAAGTCAAGTGCAGGTCGTAACAGAAATAAAATAATCAAGAAGGTAAAATAACTATCAAAATAGAGAAGATAAATAACACATAATTCTTCTTTACTTTCATCATCATCTACCATGGAAAAACTATCATGGTATTACCAGGCACTAACAACTATAGTGCTCTGATAAACTATCAGGCTCATAAGATCAATATCATGCTCCGATACCACTGTTAGATTCATAATGAATAAAAATGCAGAAACTTAATGATTTCTGGACAGTGGTTGAAAATCCTCTCTAATCTGGAATACAACGTCTATCCACACCAATAACAATCTCAATCACGATAACTACATACTACACTAGCACAGCAGCAAAATAGCTGCTGGTGAACGCCCAAAGGCTTAGAAGATGAAACGAATCCTTAAAAGAATATATTATATTTTATTATCTATTAACAAATACACTGTTGGGCTTCATCTATCTAGTGTTAATATTTTAATTTATGTTAATCACTTACGTGGCAATCAGTTAGCTATCAAAGCAATTTTTAAATATGATTAGGTAAATGTAAAAAAGTAAACACATAAACTGATGTCTTTATAATAGCTAGGGAGTTAATGATCGAAATCACAGCCATTTATTTTGTGTGACTACTAAGAATATTCCAGCCATATTTAATCATGTCCATAGAAAACTTATTAAGCACTAAACCCCTATTAAATCTGCCCATTGTCAATAGGTGTATGCCTTTCGGCGTAATTATGTTTAATTTGATCGTAAACCACAAAGTTTATGGTGTGAAATAAAGTCATTCTAGAACATGACTTTGATATCATAGTCTGATGCTTTAAATCTACCATAACATCAAGATAACTGATCTATATACTTTAGATAAACTAAGTTATCTACTAAAACCTAGTAACCCACCAATTAATTGACCTAGGGACGAAGCATAAAACAGACTTCCACGACTTAGGAAGGAAATCTTTACTCTATGTTGCATATTAAGAGAGAAGAAGAAAAATAACACCAGTCATGTGGGTATACACAGAGGAATTTCTCAACATAAATTAAACAGAGATTTAATCCGTTTCAAGTTAAGACACTTACTAAAGGT
>ML798677.1:0-19409 GCA_009831015.1 Picea engelmannii | reverse complement strand
AACAATTTTATTTTAAACAACTGTGATTTAGTTACGTAATAATGATATTCATATATACACATTTCTCTCTCTATTTTTTTTTTTGAAGGGAAAAAATTAAATTCCACCACAAGACAGATCTCCATACCTTCTCAACTATTACTACTCATCCTTCCTCCCTAACCTACTTCCATCTCCATTCCTATCCTTCCCCTGCTAAACTATCTTGGAGCATAAACTATATTGACCTAACTCCAAATAGAACCGTAAGTGGAAGTGTCGCTATCTTGACCAAGCTTCCCTAGCAGGCATCTGACAGTCATCATCACACGTCTTGGGGAGCATGAACTAACACCGTCCTCCCATGGCTTCAGGTTTCGAAGGATACACGGTGGGAAATGCCTCCACCCCTCCTAATCATAACTAGGGTCCACACCCTACAATGGAGGATACATGGTGGGAAATGCCTCCACCCCTCTTAACAGGACTAGGGTCCACACCCTACGATGGAATATATAGTGGCATCGTGTTGTTGGGGGTTTTTTCATCGTTTAGTCAGTTTTGGGCAGTGTCATCACCTGAAATCATGCACTAGTCCACATATCATAGCAATGCATCCAAACAAATATAAATTCCACATACAATATTCATACCATAATGTTTCTCGGTTAGTGGTCCTGATATCGATTTTCATCATCATTATCCCTTGGCTATTTCATAGCCCATAACCTACAGATTAGTCTGTAACACAAACTCATACATACTATGCATTATCATCATGTAATTGCATACTATCATCATCTCAATTTGGTATCCCTGTGCCTGTTGTTCCAGAGTCTGTACTTAAGGCTTAGAAGTACAGTGTCTAGGCATCCGAAAGTGTGTAAAGGGTGGAGAAGAGAGAAATGTCAACCTTCGGCAAAGGAAACTAGGGAAGATTTCTACGTTGGCGTTGTCTAGCTTCCAACTGTTCCTGGGTGGTTATATCTTGTTCAATGGCTGCCCACGAATGCTCAAGTTTGACCCGGTTAGTAGCTATTTTAAGAATAGTGTCGAAAAGGCTTAAGGCAATGTGTGTTTGGTTTAATAATCCGGGTTCGATATTGGACTGTGCTGGCACAAGGACAATCATGGAGGAACAGTAAAAATAGGAAAAAATTCAGAGAGAGATTAAGTGCTGTCTCAATTTGGTCATGTGAAAGAGAATTTACGGTTTCAGAAATAAAACAGGATTGCAAATCAAAGGCTCTTTCCCGTAACTGAGTTATATCTTAATAAATTGGATGAGGTGGGGGAAAAACATTTAGCTGTCTATGATGTAAGGCTCCTATCAAGGGAGAATCTCACATATAAACACGAGATGAAAACTGTGAAGAAATAACCGACGTAGCACAGAACATGTGTAGAATTCTGAAAATGTTGACTGGTCTTACACCCGCTGATAGCTGGTACAGAGGAAAAACAGTAAACAATTACAAGAAACCAAAATTCATTCGCTATAGTAGTGGTCGTACTAAATTATAACAAAGCATTTATCAATTATGAATATGAAATGAAATGAAAGTATGAGATACAAGGAAGCAAACTCATAACACAGTCGTGACATAATTGAGAATCTTCAGATTTGCTTTGTATTAACTCTCAAAAACTGTAAAAACTCTGTTACAATCGACACAAAAAGTTCCAGCCTTTTTCTTTTCTTTCTGTGATATATTTATACAGTTTTACAAACAATATAGAATCTCAATAGCCACAAAATTTCGGTTATGATAGGGAGGAGGGCAATCTCTTGATTTCTTATTCTATGTCTTCACTTGGTGCTAGAAGTTTGTCCTCGCACGTGCTCGGTACAGATGACACATCTTTCAACCAACTGAGATATTAGCCACGATGGTTCTTCTTGACAACTAGCTTCAACGAAGTAACATTCTTGGGCTAACTGTTGTAGCCTGTCTTCCAACTGTCCGTCTATGATGTCTATGGAACATAATTGTGAGCTCGGTCTGATCATGCATTTGTCTATTTGGACTATGTCTGCCATAGTCACTTGGGAGATCTCCGTCGAATCCCTTTCTTCTTTTTGTTTCAAATCAAGCGAGATTTTTTCCATATCCATTTGAATTAAAGCCTCGACACTACCTCCAATATCATTGCCTAGAAGATCCTCATCTATAGAACTGAAAGCCTCTTCCAAAGCATATGTTACCTCTTTCGTTTGTAGCTTGCCTTCTGATATGTTGTGCTCCCATTATTTCAAGAGAATGTTTCCTCTAGTCTTCTCCAGTATGCCGAACCTGGGTGTGTTTCCCGAATCCCTGTTGTTCGTGGCTATCACCGCATCTTGGAATGTGACTCGTGCTGCTCCAGCTTCCTTTTGTCTTGCAGATAAGTTCTCCAAAACTCGATTCACCAGAAATCAATGGTCCCAAATCTCCCCTACCTTATCGAGCAATTTTTGTTGAGCCGCAGAGACACTGCCCCCAATCTCCCTCGCCTGGGACTGAAACATCCCAATATCTATCACTTTGATTTCGGCGATTTCCACCCTAGCTTGCAATTGTTGGATCAAATCTCTTTGCTGGCTTGCTTGTATCTGACCATCTCAGACCACCAACTATGCTTTCTCGAGCTTAGTCTCTAGTAGATCTATCTCATTTTTATCAGCCAACCTGGCCTGCTCTATTCCGACGCTCGCCTGGTCCTTGGCAGTTTTTGTTGTTGTGGCTAGTCTAGATTCCAGGGTCTTGATGAGATGATTCTTTCTTTTCAACTGGTTTTTTAGAAGTCCGACTGAAAACTGATTCACTGAGGCATATGATCCTAATGTCCCTGCTATCTCAGTCATGAATTGTTCACTTTTTTTTCCTTCCCATCTTTTATGACTTTGTATTTCTTGGTTGTCGACTCCCCTTCTTGGTAAAATTCTCTCTTTACCACTACTTTTCTCTTATTATTGAAGAAGAACTCATTTGGAGGGAGGTCTTCTACCCTTATGGGTCTCAACTCTTCATTAAATATCCATCCTGCCTCGATATTTCCCTGTGTCGACTACAAGGGGGTAACGGATGCTATAGGTTCTCCGATCTGCTTCACTGATTTTCCTGGAGTAGCGACTGGAATCTGCTTCTTTGACGGGTCTGGAGTCTTTATCTCTACTTCTGGACTCTGCTTCTTCGATGGATCTAGAGTCTTTATCTCTGCCTCCAAACTCTTCATTTTCTTCCCCTCGTCCTGGTGTTTTTCTTGATTGGGCATCGCATCTTTAGAGCCTTTGGCATCTTTCTGTTTCGCCTTCGATGTACTCGGACCCTCACGTCGCAACACTGCGAGAAGACAACTCTGTCGATGTTCCTGAAACTTTAGAACATCGGCTCTTTCCTTGGGTGATAAAGTTTGTATACGAGCCAGAATCTCAGCATAGGACCTTGTTCCTCGGAAAATGTCATCCGAGGGTGAATTCTCATGCTCAAATCTCTTGAGCCCACAATTGGCCAAATGATTGCTCACGACCCTCTACAGATCGTGCTTCTTGTATTCGATGGAGACCAAATTTAGGTCTTCCAAGGCTGCTGCCTCGGCTTTGGCATGCACAAAATATAATAAAGAATAAGAATTCAAATGAACAGGAAAAAATGACCATACCTTCTTCGAGTACCCTTTAAGTTCTTTGCTCACACCACCAATTTCTATTTGCCGAGAAACCTCGCGACAAGCTAGCTTGTCGGGAATGAACAATGGCAGTGCATACAGGGGAATAGAAGCCCTGAAGACTCTGAGGTACGGAAACTTTGCTTCCACATACCAATCCGCTATGCTTCTCAGATTCGTTACTATGTTGTTTGAGATCCGGGGTGGCAGGTGACCAAAAATGGTGACATGCAAGGGAACCATCACCCAGTTAAAGATATCATACACAAAATTTTCTGCTTTGTTTTCCCATAATTTTACATGATATACATGTATGGGTTCGTCTTCGGCCAAATTCCAACTCCAGCTCATTAATGGAAATGGTGTCATAGAACAAATTGCGTCCATAACGTATGTAGACATGAAGAATGAAGACGCCTTCCCATTCTCTTTCTGCGCCGGATACTCTGTGACCCGACTGATCAAGCTATCAGAAAGCATCTTTGTCTAGTTGAAAGAACCGCCTTCGGAGACCCGAAACATTAGAGGTACCCAAGAAAGATAAAAATGCGAGGTGTCCTCTTTCCCGTATAGCCTACATGTCATCATGGAAACATACTTGTACTACAGCTCTAAAGAGGCGATTGAATATATGTCGTGGTTATCAGATCTGAACTTTGAGGTGTTTGAAACCCAATCTTTTATCAAACTAGACATGCTTTTATCACACTGTACGCATTCCTTCTGCTTGAACTCGTCTAAGAATTCAGCACCATATGTGTGGTCAGACGTCGTGGGCATCTTATACATGGTTTGCAGATGTTCCGACCTGAAAGTCCCGATGGTGACTTTCTGCTCGTTCATGATGGTTCTGGTCGGTATGTCCACATGGTCTGAGGCCCATCAGACCATGTCATAATATGGGAGCAACCATGGCTTGGATGCTACTCTGTGCATTCCAGATTGGATGACTATTTGGTATTTGGTGGTGATATCATCTTTTTCGTTGTCGCTGCAGTTGTCGAAATAGTCCACCAACTCTGTCTGTAGAACATCTGAAACGAACGACCAATTCGGGACCAAATCAATACTTCGAGACGAAGTGTTAGAGACATTGTCTGAACCTTGTCCTGAAACCTCAACATTTTCCTTTGATGATTTTGGCGGAGCCATGGCTGGGGATTACATTTTGGCCCTTCTGTAATAGAAATGCGTATACATATAGAAGTCAGCTGCTCAGACATAATGTGCTCTGCGTAATATTAAATTCATCTGTTATAATGAACCACAACTCTCATATATATTTAAAAACTCGGTACCTTTCAGAACAAGTCTGTCAAATCATATTTAGAAATAAATTTTGTCGTAAAAATCCAATCTTATATTCGTTGATTTACCTTATTTCCTCATTAATGCCATAAATTTTGGCGGTTTAAAATGCCAGTGGCATATGGAAAGTCCAAGGCTACCTCGTAAATCGTGAAGACATCAAATTGAGGGATATGTATTGATTTAGCTTAATTAATCTGGTTTTACCAACGTTAATCAATATTTTGGTACTCATTATATCGGGGATTTTAATTTAACATTTTGAATCTCTAACACCCAAGACCGCGATGATCGATTTTGGTTAATTAAAAGGTAATTGTGATTTGGGGCTCTATTAATTCCATAATTATTATATTCTCTATATCGCGATTCGAAGTTTTGAAAATAAGTTTCTAGGAGGTTTGCATGCCGAGCTGCGAAACCACGAGATCGCGACAACATGACTTAATTAAAAGGGAAGATAATCTTGGATCAAAAGATTAATTAATTACGTTTATATCCTTATCGTGAATTCACGAGTCGAGATTTAGACGGTGTAACTTCTGAAAAGGAAAACGTTGAGTGGTGAAATACCGATAGAAACTTTTACCATGGTTTATCTTTTAGCTTCAACCTTGACACGGGTTACTAAAATAAGGACCTCATGTTCTCGGCTATCGGGGCTACGACATTAAGATTTTGGATTTGGAGAACGTCGAGGTGTGAAACCCCGATGACGTTAAAACATGAGTTAGGGAAAGCTTTACTCTCATTACTGTCCTGGGTGAAAATAAAATGATTTCGCCGTTTCGTAGCTCGGGACATGTGAACTGCATGACTTATAGTATCCGACCTATGAGCTGCCGAGGTAGAACAATAGAGGAAACAATTTTACGGAAGGTTGGACTCATCTTGAGAGTACAATAATCATCATTGCTCGCGTGATAAGGCTTCAGGGATCTTGAAACCACAGAGGGGAAGCATGAAAACCATCTTTCTATTTCAGGTATTAAGAATGAAATTTGTGGCGGTCTAGAAAAACAAAGGTGGCTCCAACATAGGCTCCAACTAGGGATCCCACTTTCTAGTAAGGCAGGAAGAATAGTAGATCACGTGCCAATATTGGGTAAATGGAGTCAATAGCTTCAAATAGGTGAAAAGGTTCCTGAGAACAGGGTAACGAAGGGGGAAAGAGACTTCGTTCTTTACCTTGAAAATCTTTTTCAAAATAAGATACTCTTTTTAAAATTAGTTGTAGTCCCTTTCATAACTTTCCATTTCCTGCCAGTAAATTTAGGTCTTCTTTAAGACAATCAAAACAGTCCTAGGAGACCCAACAAATCTTGCAGCTATCATCTTGCATCAAAAGAAGAAGATTATATGTTTTTAATTGGGAAGTCCTATCTAAACTCGGGAAGCAGCTCAGGTTTTAAGAAGTATTGGTTACCAAAGTAGAGTGATATTCATGTATAACAACCTTACAGATATCTCATATATTGCTTCACTGCTAGCGAGCCTGTTCAGTACCCTAGTGAAGTTATCTAGCCCCTTTTACTGAATTTCCTTTCACCACTTCGGAATAATATTTATGCATTTAAATACTGAGACGAGGGAAATCATTTCTAAATTTTATTTCCTCTTGGACTAGCTGGGGGCAATCATTTCTGAATTTCCTTTCACCACCTGTCTTATAATTTTCTTTTTAGAGCATGAAGATGGGGGTAATCAGTTTGTATTAGGGATGATATCTGTGTAATATTTTGCATTATAGGCCTGTCAACTTACTTTGATTACTTGGTACCAACCTTCCCTTGACCTTCACAACACCCTCGTTCTTAGGGAGAAAAAGGGAAAACAATTTTCTCAGGTCATTCTATTTGAGCAAGCCTCAATCCTCTGATGTTGTTGAAAAACCTAGGAAAGTTAGGATCACTTTAGACATCTCTTCGTTTAGCAGGGGATAGAGGAGCTGTGAAGACTCGCCCTCTTTTCACAATCTATTTTGAATCTCATAAGGTTGAAATGAAGAATCTTATCCCTTCTTATGCGAAACAGAAAGATGTTGACCTTCCGAAAAGGTAAACCTGGAGATAGAAAAGGGTGATAGGTGGTGACTTACGGGATGAAAATACAGAGGTAAAAATTTTGAAACTAACTCTTGTGGATATTTTAGGGGATACTTTACTTTGACTGACTGCCCCCTTTTTAAAAAGGGTGAATCGTTTAAATTTTCTTAATTTTTTTGCAAAGATTATTAAAACAAGAAACAACTCTATTATTTATCAATTCAGATGACTTTGCTATTTGAATGACATTAACATCAGACTCTTGTAATATTCCTTTATGACATTTCCTTTTGGAAAACTCATTTATACCTTTTCTCTTTAATTTCTTTGCAAAATGTCAAATTTTTTGGATATCACCTGTTTAAGCTGATTTATTTCTGAGACTAATTTTTAGTTTACTTCCCCTGCTTGTTTTGTATGCAGCAAGAATCCTGTAAGAGGCAAATACAAAGATTATCTGAAATGTGTCAAAAGTTCACGAACAAAAAAAGAAAATTTAGAGCAATGTTTAAATGAAAAATACATATATGTACACAAATATATATAAATGATTTTTTTTTTTTTTTTGGCTACTGTTATGTCATGTAATGCTTCAGATATCGCCCGTTGACAGGGGTGTTGAAGACTTCGTTGTCTATATTTTCTAGTAGGAAATAATTTTTTCCTTCCAAAGCCGAGACCCTGAATGGCCCATACCAGAGGTGGTCGAATTTTCCTTGTTTTGTTGACTCTTCCTTTCTTGCATCCCACCTTAACACTAAATCACCTGGGAGGAATTCTCTGTCCTTTTCTTTGCGGTCGAATAACGCCTTTATATCATCTTGGTACTTCTGCATCTTTTCATCTACTTCGAATCTATGTTGTTGAATCTCAATCATCTGATTAACTCTCCTGGTGACATGATTGGGTTCTTCATTTTGATCCTGCCATAACTTCATTACTGGTAGCACTAGGTTTATAGGTAGGACAACATCTGTCCCATAGACCATTTGAAAAGGCGAAATTCTGATAGACCTTTTGGTGCTTATGCGATTCGCCCACAATGCATATTTTAGGTGCACATGCCAAGACCTTTTGTTTTCATCCAATACCTTCTTTATTATATTTACCAGGCTCTTGTTAGATGACTCAGCCAATCTGTTTCCCTGAGGGTAATATACTGTGGAGTGGCCAAGGTCGATGTTATATTTTTGACAGAAGCTAATCATAGCATTGATTTAAAGGCCTGGGCATTGTCAGTAAATATCTTCCGGGGGCACCCAAATCTTGACAAAATATTGTCTTCTAAGAAATCGATGACAACCGAGTCTGTTGCCCTTTTGGTTGGAATGGATTCCACCCACTTAGTAAAATAATCTGTAGCTGTTAAGATCCACTTGTGTTGAGCACTGGAGTGGGGATTAATCTCACCTATGAAATCTAGACCCCATTGCTGAAATGGGGCTTTGACTTTGACTGAAACTAGAGGCAGCGCCGTGAGCTTCTGTTTACCTGCGAATAGTTGACAAGGGTTGCAGGCGCGCACTTTGGCACTGACGTCCAAAAAGAGTTTTGGCCAGTAGTACCCAGCCCTTAAGATCTTGTAGGCTGTAGCTCTCCATGCATGATTCCCTCCACAGACTCGCTCATGAAATTCATCGATAACCTGCTAAGTTTCTGATTCAACCAAACAGACTAATAGGAAACCGAGTGGATCTTTCCAATGTAGCTAACTTTCGGCGATACAATATTTAACTGCATGGAGTTTTAAAGTTATGGCTTTAGATGGTGATAAATCATTTGGAAATTTTAGAGTTAGCATGTATGACACTATGTCTCTGTACCAGCCTGATGATAAGAACTTCTCTTCGATCTTGTTTGGACTTGTTTCCTCACTCAGCTCGTTTAGGTCCGCGTCTTCGTCGCCTTCTTGTAGGCAATTGATATCTAGGGCCCTCAAATTTGACTCAGCCAAGAGTTTGGCCAGGCCTTGCCCTTTTATCAATTTGGTCGGTTTGAATTCCAAATCAAATTCTTGGATTTTGGTGAGCCATCGCCCCCTTTTTCCATCGCTATTTGGCTGCACCAATATATCTTTCACAGAATTGGTAGGCATGTACGCAATTATCTTTGACTGTAGTACATACGTTCGGAATGCCTTTAATGCTTTTACCATGGCGTACGCCTATTTTTCTATTATATCATAATTCAGTTCTGTGTCTCTAAGGCTCTTGCTGAAAAAGGTGATTGGTTGTTTGAATCCGTCTTCGTTCTTTTGTAGGAGCACAACAACGATAGTGTGTTCGGAGGCAAACGAGAAGATGAGAAAATATTTTAGATAGTCGGGACTTGCTAACACATGTGCCTCACTTATGAATTTCTTAATATGCATGAACAATGCTCTGGCTTCAGTTGTCCAATTTACTCTGCTATCCTTCTTCAACATACCTGTGATCAATTTTAGAATCTCAGCAAAATTTGGGATAAACCTTCGTAAAAAATTTATTTTACCTAAGAAAGATTGAATTTATTTTACATTTCTGGGAACATTTATAGTATCTATTGCTTCAATCCTCTTAGGATCAATCCTGATTCCATCCCTAGATACGATATGACCCAACATATTACCTTCCCTCATGGCGAAATGTGATTTCTTTGGGTTTAGAGATAGACCAAACCTGCGGCATTTTTTGAAAGTCTGTTTAAGATGAATCAAGTGTTCATCATCGGTTTTAGAGAAAACCGTCAAATCGTCGAGGTAAATGACTACGAACTTATCCCTTTCTCCCACAAAAGAGATGTCCATAGCGTGCTAGAATGTGGCCCCTACATTCCTCAAACCAAAAGGCATTTTTTCATACATGAACATACCCCATGGTGTAGTGAAAGCAGTTTTCTCCCTGTCTTGTTCATTCATGGCGATTTGATTATAACCAGAGAACCCGTCAATCATAGAAATTTAGTTAGCTTCAACTAACTTCTCTAACACATGGTCCATTTTGGGCAGCGAATAGTTTTCCTTGAGAGACGACTTATTAAGATTCCTGAAATCCACACACATTTTGATTTCCCCGTTCTTTTTCTTGACCGGGACCAGGTTTTCCACCCAGTCTGAATATCTCAGAGGTACGATTATTTTTGCGTCTAAAAGTTTCTTAACTTCTTTTTTGATCACAGGTAACAAAATGGGGTTAATCTGTCAAATTTTTTGCCTAAATGGTTTGACCCCAGGCTTCAAGGGTATCTTGTGATCAATTACAGAAGTGCCATATGTTCTTAACTCATCATAGGACCAGGCGAAAACATCCTTATACTGTCTGAGTAGGTCTTTATAATTACTTTTTATATCGGGAGGAAGGAACTTGGATATTTTTACTATCCTGGATTCTTCTTTAGTTCCTATATCACAATCCTCCACTTCTTTTGGTTGGGGTTGTAAAGTGGACTTCACAGGTATATCGTTTTGATAAAAATGTCTTTCCAAAGGAATCAATCCCTTTGGAATCTGGTTGTTTTTAAGGACTAGCATACGATGATCCACGATTTTTTATCGAAAAACTTCAGGATCCTCTTCTTCATGCATGATCCATATCGATTCATTTTGATTTTCTTGATCTTCATTAGTTTCAAAAAATTCGCCCACCGCTTCGAGAAACTTCTTAATTTGTTCGTCATCCTCAAAGACCTGCCAATGTTGGACATTGTCTGGTATAGATGGTTTGTGTCTGATTTCTATGTGATATTTCAATTCGAAAGTTGTGGGGGGAGAGAAGGTCGAGGCCGCTTTAGCCAATGCATCAACATGTAAATTTTCTACACGCGGAATAAAATGGACATTTACAAACGAGAAAAAGTTTTCGATGAGATCCCAGGCACAATTTCTGTATGTCCTTAATCTGGGATGCTTGGCTTGGTACTATCGGTTTATTTGTTTGACTATTAATTCAGCATCTTCGTATACCTCTAAGTTATTTATCTTTAGCTTCCTGGAAGCTTCTAATCGTAAGACCAACGCTTCATATTCACATACGTTATTAGTGTAATCTATATCCCACTGCAGTCTGTAGGAAAAAGGAACCATGAACTTTCCTTCGGGAGCTACTAAAAGCACTCCTGCACCAGCCCCTTCACGAGATGAAGCAGCATCAAAATACATCTTCCAAACACCTGTGCTACACAGATCCTCTGTCATATAACTTGACTCTTCCTGCTCTATATCGTTTTCCTCCAGACAACCATCCAAACCATCATCAAAAGATAGATACAATTCCCTAAATCTTGATCTGCAATATAAATAGGGAAATTGTTGGGATTTTGGGGGTCGCTTACTGTATATGCTAACCTTGTTTCCCTGTACAACCGAGTAAACTGTCCACCGAACACAAGAATGGTGGCATATGTCATATCCAACTGAAGAGAACCCCCCAGCTTGGGTCCCCATGACCTAGACAACAATAAGCCATACTTGGGAGGAATGTTAGCAATAACCACATCCATCAATATACTCTTAACCGAGACCTGTGCCAGGGTAACCACTAAATATTTTATCATCCCCATACATTTAACCCTTCTCGAGTCAAAGGAGTAAATATCTCCATAAGGTCTAGTGATCTAGAGACCTAACTTGTCCATAATAATTATAGGCATAACATTATGGGAGGCTCCGGAGTCTAACATGCAATTATGTAACAATTGATCATATACATTTAACGTGATATAAAAGGGAGCAATAGTATCTTTGGCTCCTTCGAAATGTGGGCCAAAAGTGATGGTAGGTTTATCATCTTCCAGGTTTAAAACATCAAACTGGCTTTCTAGCTCTGAGATGCCCATCGCTTTGGTAATTTGCTTTCGATAAACGAGGTTTTTTGCTAATTCTACCAAAGGGATTGGTATCTTAATTTTGTTAATCTCATTTTCAAAACTAAAAGCTGTGCTCACCTTGTCTGTTTCTTTGGCTGAGACTTCAGAACATTTTTTCTCCAATGTATTGGTTTGGATAGACTTATTACTCTTAGTCTTGGTTAGAGGGGTATTTGTGTCAGCTGCTTCGGTTCCCTTTATCTGGGTTTCAACCTTCTTCGCTTCAGAGTCTGGTGTGTTTACCACTTTCGTTTTGTTGTTAGCTAGCGTTGCTCCTTCCTAGGCAGGTTCATAAGTTTGCCCTCATGGGAGAATTCTCTTGGGTTGATTTTCAGAAGCGGGTTTGCTCGTAGATCTCAAGTTGTATTTGGGTTGAAACTCAGCCATTATCATTTCTGTTTCTTGCTGAGATTCACGAAGGTCAGTATGATCGCTTTCTTCACTCTTATTCGACGGTTGTTGAGTGCCTAACGATTTCTCATAATCTTCTCTAGTTAGATACGGTTGCGTGCAGTGATCGCCGAAATTCACGACATCATTATCCGAATCTCCGAAATCTTGGAGGTCATTTGCTCCTATAAAATTTTCACTCTTTAGGGGAGCTTGAATTTTTTGATCTTCGTTCTTTATTTGTCTTTGTTGATTTGGGGGATTTGGGTTCCTCCTAAAGTCCTTTTTGGTAGAAGAATCAACTTTAACCTGTTCTAGATCCATCCAAGAGATTTTGTTAGACAGTTCTTTAATTAGTCTGGCCATATCATCTACTCTGTCATCGGTGTATCTATTAGATCCTGAAGGCCCCGCTGGTTCTCTATATCGTCTATTTTTCATGATTTCCTGTCTCTACTTTAGATTTTAATTTACCTGAAGCCATCATATTAGACTCAATTTTGACCGCGTCATCCTGCATTGGGTTCAAGGTGGCTCCCCTTCTCTCTCGTAAAAGAAGCACGGAATCCGTCTCAAAAGCCCCCGCGAAGGTTACTTTGGCCGAGGGTTCGGAGGGTTTAACTTTGGATGGGATCTTATTATAGAGTTTGTTGAATCTTTGAATAAATTCCATAATTGTTTCTGAGTTCTTTTTTCTCAAAGACCCAAACTCGATTAAATAATATAAGTGATCTTTCCTTTCACCCCATTGTCTGATGAAAGCATCCTCTAAGGCATCGTAGGATAAGATAGACCCTGCAGATTGGCTCCGAAACCAAGTTCGGACCTGTCCTTCAAAAGTTTGGACGAAAAGTCTTGAATATACATCTTCGTGTTCTAGACCCAGGATGTCTGCGAATTGGTCAAAGAAGTTTATGTGTTTAGCTGCGGTTAGATCCCCCTCCCCAGTGAACTTAGGAAGATTTTTTATGTAATTTTCAGGAAGGTCATGTAAAGGGACGGGTAAAACCAAGGGAGTGTATCTCTCTTCTACTTTAGCGAACACTCTGGGAGGAGGGACAGGCCCTTGACCTCCACCACCTCCTCCAGGAGCACCTCCACCACCTCCTCTGGCAGCTGCCATCGATACTAGTGGGAAGTCGAAAAGGGGGTTTCGGAAAATCAAAAGTGATTCTTTATTTTCTTCGTGAGGCCGAAAAGCTATGGATGAAAGATAAGGAACACGAGGGCTTGGTTCCTTGGACTTGCAAGAGATATAATCGAGTGAACCGACATGCATAGAAACCAAGTGTGTGACACACTCTTCAGACTTAGGTGAGGTAGGGAAATTTAAACAAAGAAAAGAAGGTATGTCATCTGCCGAAGAAATTTCTAAAGGACCCTTTCCTTTGTCTACAGATGGGAAATTTAGATGAATCTCACTCCTAACTTCGGAGCAGTTCGACGTTGGATCTTTAGTACCAAAAAGAGGACTTCATGAAGTTGAAGGTTCTGAAGAACATTTAGTCTTCAAAAGTGGGTTTTTAGGCTTATAGACTGCAGTGGTTGGCTTAAGAGAGCCTCTCGCCTTTAGAATCTTTTCGGGATCTGTAATGGGCATAATCTACTTACCATCCAGGTTTTGTCTGGTATTTCTTCGACCGGATGCCAGTTTATTATTTGTGGAGTCTCCAAGAGAAAGATTGAAAAATCCTTAAAAAGGTGTGTACTCTTTGTTCACTATCAAAGGGTAACACTTTCAACGAAATATATATCGTTTTCCCAGGGAAAAAATATTTCGTAACTTCGATCCCCGGCAACGGCGCCAAAAATATGTTGTTCCAGAGTCTGTACTTAAGGCTTAGAAGTACAGTGTCTAGGCATCCGAAAGTGTGTAAAGGGTGGAGAAGAGAGAAACGTCAACCTTCGGCAAAGGAAACTAGGGAAGATTTCTACGTTGGCGTTGTCTAGCTTCCAACTGTTCCTAGGTGGTTATATCTTGTTCAATGGCTGCCCACGAACGTTCAAGTTCGACCCAATTAGTATCTATTTTAAGAATAGTGTCGAAAAGGATTAAGGCAATGTGCGTTTGGTTTGATAATCCGGGTTCGATATTGGGCTGTGCTGGTACAGGGACAGTCATGGAGGAACAGTAAAAATAGGAAAAACTTTAGAGAGAGATTAAGTGCTGTCTCTATTTGGTCGTGTGAAAGAGAATTTACGGTTTCATAAATAAAATGGGTTGCAAATCAAAGGCTCTTTCCTATAACTGAGTTATATCTTAATAAATTGGATGAGGTGGGACAAAAACATTTAGCTGTCTATGATGTAAGTCTCCTATCAAGGGAGAATCTCATGTATAAACAGGAGACAGAAACTTTGAAGAAATAACCGACGTAGCACAAAATATGTGTAGAATTATGAAAATGTTGACTGGTCTTACACCCACTCATAGCTGGTATAGAGGAAAAACAGTAAACAATTACAGGAAACCAAAATTCATTCGCTATAGTAGTGGTCGTACTAAATTATAACGAAGCATTTATCAGTTATGAATATGAAATGAAATGAAAGTATGAGATACAAGGAAGAAAACTCATAACACAGTCCTGGCATAATTGAGAATCTTCAGATTTGCTTTGTATTAACTCTCAAAAACTGTAAAAAATCTATTACAATCGACACAAAAAGTTATAGCCTTTTTCTTTTCTTTCTGTGATATATTTATACAATTTTACAAACAAGATAGAATCTCAATAGCCACAAAATTTCGGTTATGACAGGTTGGAGGGAAATCGCTTCATTTCTTTTTCTCTGTCTTCACTTGGTGCCAGACGTTTGTCCTCGTGCATGCTCAGTATGGGTGACACATCTTTCGACCAACTGAGATATTAGCCATGACGGTTCTGCTTGATATCTAGCTTCAACGAAGTAACATTCTTGGGCTAACTGTTGTAGCCTATCTTCCAACTGTCCGTCTATGATGTCTATGGCGCATAATTGTGAGCTCGGTCTGATCATGCATTTGTATATTTGGACTATGTCTGCCATAGTCACTTGGGAGATCTTGGCCGAATCCCTTTCTTCTTTTTCTTTCAAATCAAGCGAGATTTTTTCCATATCCATTTGAATTAAAGCCTTAGCACTACCTCCAATATCAATGCCTAGCACATCCTCATCTATAGAATGAAAAGCCTCTTCCAAAGCATATGTTACCTTTTTGGCTTGTATCTTGCCTTTTGAGATGTTGTGCTCCCATTATTTCAAGAGAATATTTCCTCTGGTCTGCTCTGGAATGCCGAACCTGGGAGTGTTTCCCGAATCCCTATTGTTCGTGGCTATCACCGCATCTTGGAAGGCGACCCGTGCTTCTCCAACTTCCTTTTCTTTGGCAGATAAGTTCTCCAAAACTCGATTCACCAGCAAGCAATGGTCCCAAATCTCCCCTACCTTGTGGAGCAATTTTTTTTTATCCGCAGAGACACTGCCCCGAATTTCCCTTGCTAGGGATTCAAACATCCCAATATCTATCTCTTTGATTTCGGTGATTTCCACCCTAGCCTGCAATTGTTGGATCAAATCTCTTTGCTGGCTTGCTTGTATTTGACCCTCTCAGACCACCAGCTGTTCTTGCTCGAGCCTAGTATTTAGTAGCTCTATCTCTTTTTTATTGTCCAACCTAGCCTACTCTATTCCGATGCTCGCCTGGTCCTTGGAAGTTTCTGTTGTTGTGGCTAGTCTAGCTTCCAGGGTCTTGATGAGACGATTCTTTCTTTTCAACTGGTTTTTTAGAAGTTCGACTGAAAAATGATTCGCCAAGGCATATGATCCTAATGTCCCTGCTATCTCGGTCGCGAATTGTTCACTTTTCTTGTCCTTCCCATCTGTTATGACTTTGTATTTCTTGGTTGTCGACTACCCTTCTTGGTAAAATTCTCTCTTTACCACTGCTTTTCTCTTCTTATCGAAGAAGAACTCATTCGGAGGGAGTTCTTTTACCCTTATGGGCCTCAACTCTTCATTAAATATCCATCCTGCCTCGATATTTCCCTGCGTCGACTGCAAGGGGGTAACTGATGCTATAGGTTCTCCGATTTGCTTCGCTGATTTTCCTGGAGTAGCGACCAGACTCTGCTTCTTCGACGAGTTTGAAGTCTTTATCTCTTCTTATGGACACTGCTTCTTCAGTGAATTTGGAGCCTTTATCTCTGCCTCTGGAATCTTCATTTGCTTCCCCTCATCCTGGTGTTTTCCTTGATTGGGCGTCGCATCTTTAGAGCCTTCGGCATATTTCTGTTTTGCCTCTGACGTACTCGGACCCTCACCTCGCAACACTGCGGGAAGACAGCTCTGTCGATGTTCCTGGAACTTTAGAACATCAGTTCTTTCCTCGGGTGCTGAAGTTTGTATACGAGCTAGAATCTCGGCATAGGACCTTGCTCCTCAGAAAATGTCATCCGAGGGTGAATTCTCATGCTCAAATCTCTTGATCCCACAATCGGCCAAATGATTGCTCACAACCCTCTGCGGATCATGCTTCTTGTATTCAATGGAGACCAAATTTAGGTCTTCCTGGGCTGCTACCTTAGCTTTGGCATGCCCGAAATCTAATAAAGAATAAGAATTCAAACGAACAGGAAAAAATGACCATACGTTCTTCGAGTACCCTTTAAGTTCTTTGCTCACACCACCAATTACTGTTTTTCGAACAACCTCGTGACAAGCCATCTTGTAGGGAATGAACAATGGAAGCACATGCAGAGGAACAGAAACCCCAAAGACTCCGAGGTACAAAAATTCATGCTTCCACATACCAATCCGCTATGCTGCTCAGACTCGTTACTATGATGTTCGAGATCCGGGGTGGCGAGTGACCAAAAATGGTGACATGCAGGGACACCATCACCCAGTTAAAGATCTCATACACAAAATTTCCCGCTTTGTCTTCCCATAATTTTGCATGATATACATGTATGGGTTCGTCTTCGGCTGGAGTCCAACTCCAGCTCATTAATGGAAATGGCATCATAGAACAAATTGTGTCCATAACATATGCAAACATGAAGAATGAATATGCCTTCCCATTCTCTTTCTTCACTCGATACTCTGTGACCCGACTGGTCAAGCTATCGGAAAGCATCTTTGCCCAGTTGAAAGAACCACCTTCGGTGACCCGAAACATTAGAGGCACCCATGAAAGATAAAAATGCGAGGTGTCCTCTTTACTGTATAGCCTACATGTCATCATGGCAACATACTTGTACTGCGGCTCTAAAGAGGCGATTGAATATATGTTGTGGTTATCAGCTCTGAACTTTGAGGTGTTTCAAACCCAATCTTTTATCAAACTAGACATGGTTTTATCATACTGTACGCATTCCTTCTGCTTGAAATCATCTAAGAATTTAGTGCCATATGTGTGGTCGAACATCGTGGGCAGCTTATACATGGTTTGCAGATATTCCGGCCTGAAAGTCCCGATGGTGAATTTCTGCTCGTTCATGATGGTTCTGGTCGGTATGTCCACATGGTCCAAGGCCCATTGGACCATGTCATAATATGGGAGAAACTATGGCCTGGCTGCTACTCTGTGCATTTCGGATTGGATGACTATTTTGTATTTGGTGGTGATATCATCTTTTTCGTTGTCGTTGGAGTCGTCGGAATAGTCCACCAACTCTTCCTATAGAACATATGAAACGAACGACTAATTCGGGACCGAATCAATACTTCGAGGTGAAGTATCAGAGACATTGTCCGAACCTTGTCCTGAAACCTCAACATTTGCCTTTGATGCTTTTCGCGGAGCCATGGCTGGGGATTGCGTTTTGGCCCTTCTGCGATAGAAATGCCTATACATACAGAAGTCAGCTACTCAGAGATAATGTGTTATGTGTAATATGAAATGCATCTGTTATAATGAACCACAACTCTCATATATATTTAAAAACTCGGTACCTTTCAGAACAAGTCTGTCAAATCATATTTAGAAATAATTTTTGCCGTAAAAATCTGATCTTATATTCATTGAATTACCTTATTTCCTCATTAACGCCATAAATTTTGGCGGTTTAAAACGCCAGTGGCATATGGAAAGGCCAAGGCTACCTCATAAATCGTGAAGACATCAAATCGAGGGATATGTATTGATTTAGCTTAATTAATCTGGTTTTACCAACGTTAATCAATATTTCGGTACTCGTTATATCGGGGATTTTACTTTAACATTTTGAATCTCTAACACCCGAGACCACGATGATCGATTTTGTTTAATTAAAAGGTAATCGTGATTTGGGGCTCAATTAATTCCATAATTATTCTATTTGTTATATCGTGAATCAGAGTTTTGAAAATAAGTTTCCGGGAGGTTTGCATGTCGAGCTGTGAAACCGCGAGATCGCGACAACATGACTTAATTAAAAGGGAAGATAATCTTGGATCAAAAGATTAATTAATTACATTTATATCCTTATCGTGAATTCGCGAGTCGAGATTTAGACGGTGTAACTTCTGAAAAGGAAAACACCGAGTGGCGAAATGCCGATAGAAAATTTTACCATGGTTTCGCTTTTACCTTCAACCTTGACACGGGTTACTAAAATAAGGACCTTGTGTTCTCAGCTATCGGGGCTATGATGTTAAGATTTTGGATTTGGAGAACGCCAAGTTGCGAAACCCCGATGACGTTAAAACTTGAGTTAGGGAAAGCTTTACTCTCGTTACTTCCCTGGGTGAAAATTAAAATGATTTTGCCGTTTCGTAGTTCGGGACATGTGAACTGCATGACTTATAGTATCCGACCTACGAGATCCCAAGGTAGAACAATAGAGGAAACACTTTTACGAAAGGTTGGACTCATCTCGAGAGTACAATAATCATCATTTCTCGCGTGATAAGGCTTCACGGATCTTGAAACCACAAAGGGGAAGAACGAAAACCATCTTTCGATTTCGGGTATTAAGAATGAAATTTGTGGCGGGCTAGAAAAACAAAGGCAGCTCCAACAGTACCGATAAATTAACATCAAAGTTTTCTAGTTAGAAATAGATCTCATAATATCCCATAATTCAATTTTGACCCCCATTCATAAGATTATCATTTACCCAAAATAGATTGCATCATATCCAACATCATTCTAATAGTATTTTAAACATTCATAAAATTATTCATTCTCACAATGTGTCACATCATATACATCATCATCAATAACATTTAAAC
>ML798676.1:321547-334053 GCA_009831015.1 Picea engelmannii | reverse complement strand
TGTTAGGGCACATACATCTCCAAAAATGGAGGTTTTTAGTGATTTTTGAGGAGGAATGAAGGGGGATTGAGTTTGCAAGTACGGAAAGGGTATATGAATCATGCCAATATGTAATCAATGAATATGAGGTGGAAAATGAATCTATAACATGCTCTTAAACCATTAACACCTCAAGCACATAGGGCTCATACATACCAACAATAGTTCATGCACTTCATCCTCCAATTGTCAAAGAGCGTGGTCAAACAAAACAATGAATGAGTTGAATGAGCTAGGTTAGAAATCCATTGAAACCAATCTTTCACCCCCACCATTAGATTAATATCCATGGTCTAGATTTGAGAACTTTGTTCCATGCATAGGGAATATGAGGGTTGGCATTGAATATCCATTGTACTCTAATGTACAAGTGGTTTATCCTCCTTTATTTATTTGCACAACAAACCCCAATGTAGCTTCAACCATCAAACTATCAACTCAACCCAATAATTTTTTGCATGTCCATAGTTTGAAAAACAAATGAGATCTTGAGGGCACAACCTTACTTTATATCACCTAGTAGTAATGCCAAACCTACCAATTTCCACTGAACTTCAACACTATGCATAGTTTAGAGCATGAATGTGTATTTTTAGGCTTAGTCCTCATTTTCATTTGTTTTTGGATGCACACAAACTATGTATTATCAGGTATAGAGACCAAAATCTAAGCATCGAAAAAGTATGAGAACCATAACATTGGGAAAAAATTTCAAGACATATTTATCTTAAATTGTAGAAAAATGGGTGAATATTACTAATTCTTAAAATGTCAACCATAAAATGTTTGATGATGTTTTTGTAAAAATATTCAAATTTCTAAATATTTTGTATAGTTTTTAGAAACTTTTGGTGACTTTATAGTAAAATACTTTTATCCTATAGAATTTGAGTGAATCATTTTAGAAAAGAATGGAAATTGGCAAATCGGTTTTTGGGGAAAAAATGGAAAAATATCCCTCGGTCAAAATTTAGCCCATAATTTTTTCTCTGCATCGCATGTGCTAATGAAACTATTTGTAAGTACCCCAATGAAAACAATATGACAACTACATTAAATATCAACATTATAACAATATCCCACCATCATAAATAAATATATCATCATGTCAACCATAGTCACCACATTAAATGCATAAATGGATAGTACGCTTCATGAGATATTGTCATAACCATATAAGTAAGATAGACAATGTTACCATAGTAAAAACATCAACATCCTTATTACTCCAGTTCATACCAGCTAGTGGGCCCTTTAATATCCTATATAGGGCATTGAATTGACAAGGATTAAGAGTTAGGGTGATGTTTTCACTAGAAAAGATTAAGGTATATAAATGATTGCAATATATTTTTAAGGCATATAAATGATTGCAATATATTGTGATCCCATTGGTATTAACAAAAAAAATGGGTCAACATAGAAGATTACTTCATGTTATCTTGGAGTAAGTATAAATATTTTTAAAATGAACTAGGCAAATTCTATGTTACATTGGTCACATTTTGTCAAGATCCTCTAGCCTTAAAATTATTTTTGGGTATTAATTATGTATTCAAATTCATTAATTTATGACCCCTCTCTTATTAGTGCCATTACTTAACGACCAATTTCTTATGAGTTTGAATAGTCCTCTTAGCACTTTGGTGTCAACATCGAATTGTTATGTTTGTGTGATCAACTAACATTGTTAATAACCCTCATGTCCTTCAAATTTTTAGGACCTGTAAGTACCCTCAATTAGGGCTATGTAGCTAGGGTTTCCCTAGTCGTAGTCCGATCCATAGTCGACTCTCCTCCTCCTGCAGTCGTGTCCCCCTCCTTGCGAGCTCAATGAGCAGTGGATGTTCTCTCTAGTGGTGGTCGCTCTCACTCTGGAGCGGATCCGGCCTTTTCCGGTATTTTATCTGGTGGACGTACTCTACTAGGAGTGGATCTGGTCTGTGTTTCTTTTGTTTTTTTCTGTTGGTGCCCCCGCTTTCCTCTCTTGCCTGCAACAGATCTAGTCTTGGGTGGTTCTGGTGTGTCTCCATTGGGACTGTTTGTGTGCCTCGTGGCCTTGATGTGGATGTGTTTGCTCGTTTCCTTCGCACCTATTCGTCGCCCCCATCGGATCAACCTGGTGCATGCCAAATGGAGTGATTTTGGTTCTGTCTTGGCTTAGTTGTTTGGTGTCCGTGCTCTCCCATGAGCGGATTTTGTAGCAGTTGTTGGGGTTTCTGCTTCTTTTCGGTGGTTGGGTCAGTGCATTGAGGTCCATCTTTTGGGCATGCAGTTATGCTTTGTGGAGTTGGATCAAATCTTTGAGGTCCTTTCTTGGGCATGAAGTTTTTGGCTTCCCTTGGTTGGGTCAAAACTTTGAGGTCCATCTTTTGGGCATGCAGTGTTGATGTGGATCTGGATCAACATTTTGAGGTCCTTCCTTGGGTGTGCAGTTTCTAGCTTCTTTCCTTTAGTTGTAGGGTGTTTCCCAGTTCATATTTTTGTAACTGTACTCAATGGATTAATAGTTATCTCTTGGCCCTCTCGGGCTACTTTTTTCTGCTCTCTTTACCCTTGATTGGGGCATGCTTCAGACACATTTAAAATGTAATTTGGCTCTCTTTGGATGAATAAAATTACGCTTTTTTTCCAAGAAAAAACATTGTTAATATAGACGTCCTAATATTATACAAGGTAATTCAATGTCGATAAATAATTCATACAAACTTATGTATACTTATGTTGTTCACACAGCCATATCACTTCATCCATGTCTTTTTAATAAAAATCACTCGATTAATTATTTTTTACATACTTTCATATCCTTCTTTAACATGATCCACTTTTATTATGATCCACTTCCAAACACTTTATTAATTTAATAATTGCAACCAAGCAAGTCACCTAAAATTTAAGTCTCATAACACTTATTAAATCAATAAGAGTATATACTTTATTAATTTAATAATTGTAGCCAAGCAAGTCACCTAAAATTTAAATGTAAATGAAAAGTTCATAACACTTATGAAATCAATAATGAAATCAATAAGAGTATATATATACTCATTCTTTGTTATCTCACAATTATTATTCTTTTATAATTATTCAGAAAACATACATTAAAAATTATCAATATATAACCAAATCCCCACCATCGATGCCATTGTAGGGGTATGACATTGTAGGGGTATGAGAGATTGCCCTATTTCAAGGACATGTTCCTTTGTACTTAAAAGAGGAAAAGCAAAGAGGCATCATGGAATTTATTATTCTTTGTACAATCTCATAATCTCCATATGTTTACTTTATATTTACTTTACATGGTATGATTTTGTTGGCATGGTTTTTTAATTATTTTTATTATTTAACATTTAAGTGAAAAATATGTTTGATGAATAAAATAAACAAGAGAAATAATTGCAAAGTAATTAGTCCATGCTTTATTAAATTTAACAAATAATTTACCAGTGTTGTTGTTCCTCCATAAAGAGTATTGAACTTGATCCATATATTATAGCATTTTACTATATTAATGTAAAACATGATCTTCCCACACCCAAATATAGATGAAATATACAATTTAGTTTGTATAAGTATTATTATTTATATTTTAAAATATCTTTTCAAAACTAAACATTAAAAATATACTAACATTCAAGGTGACTTATGCCACTCTCGACCATTGCACGAATAAATTACAAAATAGAAATAAAAGATTTAAATAAAATTGCTTTATCATCTTATAATAAACTTAATATAGAAAAACATTGCCATTTTACATAATCACAAAAATATTAGCGTTAGCCAGCCACTCTCATATATTTAAAATGTATATTTAAAAATCACATTTGTTTCTAAAACACAAAAGTTATTTCGAACGAAAAATATGTGAACTATTTAGCAATTTGTTGCTTAAATATAACTAAAGTTTTCGGAATAGTCAATAACCTACACATATAGGGATAACGTCCTAAAAATATAGATACATAAAACTTATCATCCATGAACAATATAGTGACTCTAGAGAATGAGATGCTTTTACAGTTTAAGGTAAAATATATCTTCATGTTTTTGTTTAATATTAATAAATTAAAATGAAAATCCTACTTAAAAGTTAAAAAATTCTAAATTTGTAATAAAAAGGTTAGCAACGACACCTTGTACATTGTCGTCTCCATTTTCATTGTTGCTTCCACTTCAGAGGCATGCAACTTCTTTGCTTACTTATTTTGAAGAGTCATGTATTAGAAATGGATGCTTGAAATAAAATTGTGGTAGAATAGGTTGTAATGTCCCCTTCCAATTGACAGAGGATGACTCAATAGCCTATATGACTTCCATCAGCTATAGTCAATAAGAAAAAGGGAGTCAAGGAGATTTATTTGTGTCATTGGGTTAAAAGAATGACAAATCTAAAAAGTGACATCAAATAAAATAAACAATTATATTTAATTGGAGTTGGTGGGAAAAATAAAGTAAACGTTTGATTTGGTCAAAAAAGAGGAAATATCTAGAAGTGCCAAGGAAGGATAAATAGAGGGTTAACCCTTCTATTTGGAATTATGACTTGATATCTTATTGGAGTGCTCTTGTAGCCAACGTTTTCGTTGGGGTTTTGGGAAAAACCCTTCCACTGTGGGTTTAGTTTCGATGGTGCAATATCCACCCTAGCTAGAAAAAGAGGAGAATTCATCTGGAGTTCTCATTGAAGTTCATTTTTGTGTTTGGTTTCTTGTTGGAGAGAGTTGGGAGGTATATTGTCTTGCGCAGGGTGTTTGCGGCTAGTTTATGGAGGAGGTCGAGTGTCGGATCAATAGGTGTCGAAGCATTTTCATGCATCTGTAGGAGGAGACACCCCCACGGGTTGAGCTAGGGTTGTCGCGTGAGACCTTGCTAGATGCCTCACAGTCGTCCCACGATGACCTCTACAAATTGGGGTTACAACAGTTGTGGGATCGGATTTGCGAGGGGTTGAGGATATGATTGGAAGACCACTTGCAGAGTGGGCACTATTGGATCAAATCAGTGTTGGGCTCGATGAGTCTTGGGACAGTGGATTGGAATCATTCCAGGTATTCCTGTGTTGTTTATGTATTAGATTATGTAGCTTCCTGGAAACCATTAGATTTGTGTTGCTTAGGAGTATTTTGCAGTTGTTATTACAGCCATTAGATATCATTCTAATGGTTTTGTGAGTTTCCATCCATATTAAGATATCATGTTATCTGCTCTATTTTTTGTGTAATGGATGTATGTTATATGTTTGAAAATATTCCTCATTGAGAAAATTATTTGTAAGAAGTTAACATCACATTCACATAAGATGGAATAAAAAGAATTGGGACAGAAAACACAATTTCACCTCCTATCCTGGTTGGGGACATTACAGTGGTATTAGAGCTGGTGGTTATATCAGCCTGTGACTACATTGATTCCTAGAAGAAAAGGGCATGGAGAACAGACCTCTCGAGAGTCACCAGAAAGAGAAACATATCACACAAAGTCAGAACCAGAAGGAAGCATGGGAGATAACCATGAAGGGACTATGCTCCAAATATTAAAATATATGGTCAAGGGACAAAATGAGGCATCTCAAAGATAAGAAAAGACAACAAGGTTCTAACAACAAACACTTGAGGCACTCACACAGTTGATAGGCCAGTGTGGGAGTACGAATGGTGCAAGTCAAGGTGGACAAACGGATCCCATTAGGGAGACATAATACACATAGAGAGTAGAAATAACCATACCCCAACTTAGACCAGGAGCCTAAATATCCCTAGTCCTTTATTACCATAGTTCCTAATAGGACAACCTACAGAAGCACAAGAGCAACCAAATCATGAGATTAATATTAACACCTCATACAAGGAGTACGAGATGATAGATGAATATATTTGTGAGAAAGTTTCCTATAATGACTTATGTGACCTCAAACATAAATACAAATCGAGGGAGGGGGATAGAGGAACACCGAGCCCACAAAACTTTGTCCTCATGCGCAAGGTGGGAAGGTTGACTATTAGACCCTTCGATGGGTTTGCAAGGAGTATAGTCGGGGCTTGGATACATAAGTTGGACACTTACCTCCAACTTAATCCAATGACCGAGGAAAAAAAAATTAAGTATTCCACCCTTCACTTGGAAGGCGAAGCTCATGAATGGTGGTACCATGGGTTGGTAACATTAGGGCATGCCAAGTAGACAGAGCGCAGCTAGGGTTTTCTAGAGACTCTAGTTTTCAGCTCCGCATAGATTCAACCTCACACGCCCTCGTGTGGGCCGAGCATGGCCCCCTATGAGGGGGGGATCCCCCTCTAGGTTCTTCATCCTTGGATTTCCAGGCCTTTCATGTCTTGATCTCCTCCTATGATAAGACCCATAAGGAAGCTCCCTCCATATTCGTTAAAAAACGGAAGCGATCCCTAAGGTGGTTGTTCATCCTTCTTTGGCTCATTCACTAGCTCTTAGACTGGTAGAAAATGGGTTGATAGGGAATTTCACTGGGTTTTGGCCCTCCCCCAAAGCCATGTATCACGGGCTAGATCAAAACTGGCGAAAATTGATCCAGGGACAAATGTTTGCGACCTTTTGTGGTAAGGGTTTATTTTTCTTTCTATTTGAAAAAAAAGAATATAGGGATCTGGTTTTACGAAGTGGGCCTTATTTCATGGGTGCAAGAGGAATGTATCACAATAAATGGACCCCAGATTTTAGTCCAAAAAATGACATCACTTCAGTAGTCCCTGTCTGGGTAAGGTTTTTGTTCCTCCCTCTTCACTGTTGGAACGATGAAACCCTAAGAAACATAGGAAACTCATTGGGGAAATAATCGATCATGTTGAACCATGAGAAGGGCGTCAAGCTCGTGCTAGACTCTGTGTGGAAGTGGATCTAGAAAAAGGTGTTGGAATATTGGTTGTTGTCATTGATGTCAACCCTAGTCATTGGTTGTAGTCATTGATGTCAACCCTAGCCATTGGATTTTGGACCCCACAATTGATTGAAGTAGATAGACATGAAGGAAATTAAACATGCATATACAACACCCATGGATGGATAGTATAATTCATGTTGCTTCTGGTGGTATGTGTCACGTCAAGTGGATCATCACGATTGAGGAGAAATCAATTTTTGAAAATGACAATGTGAATTGAAGCAGAAACTACATGTCGGCCTTAATGTTAAAAGGAAGTGGCATAAAGGGTATAAATAAATATCATTATACATTAATTTTAAATACACACAAGTTTTTTAATGAACAAGGAGATATAATTCGAATTTCAGAGGAAATATGAAGTAAAGAAGGCCGAATTTCAATGGAAGATGAAGTCTTTTGGTGATGTGTTCTAAGCTAGTCATAAACAGGTGTTTCGAGTAAAACAGTCATAACTTCTTCATAGAGAATCCAAATGAAGTGACACCAATTCCATTGGAAATAGTACGGGTTGAAGTTTCCTGTGTACGAATTTCAGAATCTGATGTTAAATATTGAGCACGGGAATGTTTTACAAGTTCTCTCTCCTAAATAAACCAAAATTGAATAAGGTCTACCCTTTTCTCTATAACGCCTTTTCTGGGAGGATTCAAGGAGTGAAACGTGGAGGAGTTTTAGAGAATACATTGAGTGATATTATCTATAGGATCAGATTATTCCAAGAAGTGAAGAATTCCAAAAGTTGAAGAAGTCTCAGGAAGCATTATCAAAATCTATGTGCTGGTTGGTTGATGGTGATAATTTAATGTAAATTTTTATTATCTCTCATAAATTCTTGGGTGGAAGGAAGGGGCAAGGATGGAGAGGTCAACCCTCTCTTGATATTGGAGGATTGTATCTTCCTTGTGGAGGTTTATCCCTCCCTTTATATTTGGAATTTGTAGCTTCCCTTGGAAGTCATTACTTCCCTTTAACAATAACTATTGGTTATTTCTCATATAGTGTGCATGGTGTATTGTGGTGTATTGGTGTAACTCTTCTACTATTGTTCATTTCTCAAAGGATATAATTGAGTATATAATCTAGTTGAAGTATAATTAAAAAAAAAAAAATGTACTTGATATTGATTCACCCCCCTCTCAGTATCAACAATTGGAATCAAAGCGGGTTACCTTCAGTACAGTTTAACCACTGGAAGGAATATCCTAAGAATAAATGGAAGACAACATTCCAAATGGGATTCCACCATTTGATGTAAGCAATTTTGAATACTGGAGTAATAGAATGGAAAATTACTTGAAATCTCTTGGGGTAGATGTTTGGTTCTCAGTTGCTTCAGGATACAATTCTTTGAAGAAACCAAAGACTATAGCTCAAAAGGAAGCAATAAGGAACAAAAAATTGGCAATAGATACCATCCTAGATGGATTGACAGATTCATTGAAATCCAAGGTGGGATCATGTGCATCAGAAAAAGAGCTTTGTGACAAGCTACAAGATTTTTATCCAAGGGAAGAAGCAGCAGCAGAAGAAGAAGAAGTTGAAGCAAATTACAACATCTCATATTTCAAAGAAGTAAATAGAGGTGAGTTTTTTTCCTTTAATTTTGAAGGAGTAGAACATGTCAAACTTGAATGTCCTTATCCAAGGATTGAAAGAGATGATACTGAAGAAGAAAATTCCAATGAAGAAGAAGAAAATCATGAATCTGAAATGATTCAACAATAAGATGAGAATCTTAAAAAATTGAAGCATGTTGAGATTGAAAATAGCAAGCTCAAAAACACGCATAGAAAACTAAGAAGTGAATTGGGTAGTTGTGGAAAGACAATTGAAAGCTTGAAGAAAAAATTAGACAACTTTGAGAAACTAAGAGAAGAAACCATTTCCTTTAAAACTCTACTTGAAGAAGCAAGAAGAATAGGAGAAGCAAGGAATGTCCAAATGATGAAGAAAGAAGAAGATTGTGAGAAACTTGAACAAGAAGTTGTCTCATTGAGGAAGAGCTTAAGAAACTCTCAAGTGCCAAAAGACTTAACACATCTTGGATGCATGGGTGAAACTTCATACAAAGAAGATGTAAATACCAACAAGAAGGTTGAAGAAATATCTACACAAACAGTTGATGAGAAGTGGACCGGGATACCAGAAAGAATGAATGATTACAAAAGAGATGAATATCCAAGAAGACCTCCTACCTTCATGAACCAAATAATATTAAATCAGTATGAAGGAAACTACAGAAGAGTAGATCATGAACCCAAATGGACTACATCACAAATAAGGTCACTTACTCCCAGGTATCAAAATTTCTTTCTTGGTCATTATTATACTTGCAAAAATTTTGGACATAAGGCAATTAATTATAGAATCAATGAAATGAACAACAATTCAAGAAACATGAATGGTGTAAATAGACTGTATGGAAAGAATCATGGATTTGTCAATAGAAGTTATAATTCATTTTCCCCATTGAATGACAAAAATATTGTATGCTACAAATGTAATTATCTTGTTCACAAAGAACGATATTGCAAATATATGAATGAATATGCTCCTGTGCCAAATGTGCCTATGCCAACAATAGTATGGAGAAGGAAAGAGATTCCAAACAATGAATATTGTCGAATAGCATTGACCACTGAAGAATGTAAAGAAGAATATGAATGGTACATAGACAGTGAATGTTCTTCCCACATGATCGAAGAACAAGACAAATTCATCATCTTGAAGAGAAAGGGTGGAAATGTTGCATTTGGAGATGACTCATCTTCCAAAATACTTGGAAAAGGTGTAGTAGATATTGGAAGAAAAAATGTAAAAGAAAAGAATGTCCTATTGGTTGAAGACTTTTAGTAAAATGTGTGATCAATGATATACTCTCACGTTTGACTCACAAAGATGAAAAATCAAGTAAGAAGGTTCAGGAAGATTGGTTGCAACTGAAACAAGAAGACCAAGTAACATATACATCCTAAATCCATGAAAAATCTCCAAGGAAGAAAGAGACCATAAAAATTAAGTGGTATAAAGTGTTATATGTTCAGGGGGAGCAGCCCCAAAGAAGAGAGTTACCTTTTGCCATTAAACTCAGGGGGAGCAGCCTCAGCCTTTGCCATTGATGTCAATGGGGGAGAGAAACTAGGAGCATGAGTACAGGGGGAGCATGAGTGTTTCCATCAATGACAAAGGGGGATATTGTTGGAAGATTGGTTTTTTTCATTGATGTCAACCCTAGTCATTGGTTGTAGTCATTAATGTTAACCCTAGCCATTGGATTTTGGACCCAACAATCGATAGAAGTAGATAGACATGAAGGAAATTACACATGTAGATACAACACCCATGGATTGATAGTATAAGTCATGCCACTTCTGGTGGTATGTGGCACGTCATGTGGATCCTCATGATTGAGGAGAAATGAATTTTTGAAGATGACACTGTGAATTGAAGCAGAAACTACATGTCAACCCTAATGTTAAAAGGAAGTGACAGAAAGGGTATAAATACATATCATTATACATTCATTTTAAATACACACAAGTTTGTTATTGAACAAGGAGATATAATTCGAATTTCAGAGGAAATATGAAGTAAAGAAGGCCGAATTTCAAGGGAGGATGAAGTCTTTTGGTGATGTGTTCTAAGCCAGTCATAAACAGGTGTTCTGGGTAAAAACGTCATAACTTATTCATAGAGAATACAAATGAAGTGAGACAAATTGTATTGGAAAGAGTACAGGCTGTAGTTTCCTATGTACAAATTTCAGAATCTTATGTTAAATATTGAGCGTGGGGCATGTTGTACAAGTTTTCTCTCCTGAATAAACCAAAATTGAATAAGGTATACCATTTTCTCTATAACTCCTTTTTCTGGGAGGATTCAAGGAGTGAAAATTTGAGGAGTTTCAGAGAATACATTGAGTAATATTATCTACAGGATCAGAGTATTCCAAGAAATGAATAATTGCAGAAGTTGAAGAAGTCGCAGGAAGCATTATCAGGCTCTATGTGATGGTTGGTTGATGGTGATAATTTAATTTAAATTTTTATTATCTCTCATATATTCTTGGGTGGAAGGAAGGGTCAAGGATGGAGAGGTCAAACCTCTCTTGATATTGGAGGATTGTATCTTCCTTTTGGAGATTTATCCCTTCCTTTATATTTGGAAGTTGTAGCTTCCCTTGGAAGTCATTACTTCCCTTGAACAATAACTATTGATTATTTCTCATATATTGTGCATGGTGTATTGTGGTGTATTGGTGTAAATCTTCTACTATTGTTCATTGTTCATTGAATGTAATTGAATATATAATATGGTTGATGTATAAGTTGAAAAAAAAAAAATTGTACTTGATACTGATTCACCCCCCTCTCAGTATCAACAAAAGGACTCCCAGAAGCAATCCAGTTGACTCTGGATAACTGGTCTTATGTACAATAGGTCGATTATGAGCAAATCCCTTTCAGCTGTAAAGCTTTTCATGAATATGGTCATTTCAAAAAATTATTCCCACAAACTAAAGAATCTTAGGTGCAAGATTCTAAGTAGGACCAATGGAAACAATAAAAAAGGAAAAAAACTAATGGGAAAACAACCATGAACCCTCGACAAGGGGAAGGAGAAAAAGCCACAAGATCGAGAGAAAGACCCCCAATCTCACCACAGAAAGGAGAATCAAGTCACAATAGGTATGTCGTACTTTTAGCAGAATATAACATGGAAGACCATAGGGAATGCCAGGAAGAAAATGGAGAAAAGAGGCAAGAAGACACAGAAGAAGAAACCAGAAAAGGAAAAGAAAAAGAAGTTACAATAACAATTGGGGAAACCATAGAAAAATCTATTCCAAACACTCCTCTAGAGATCCATGTTTTCTCTAAGGAATAAAGACAGGAAACGTTTGACAGTGATTCTGACCTAGAGGTTACCCATCCAGACACAATAATAAAAGCAAGAAGAAAATCTCACAGAAACAAAAAGGAATCGACTGCAGATAGAGAGAAGGAATTAGGCATTCAAAAAACTATAGAGGAATCCCTAATAAAGGAGAGTAAATCAGGAAAAAACAAGTCGACCCATCATAAGGGCGTTGCATCTCATTCCTCTAGGGGGGGGGACCCTCTGATAAATGATGAAATTTTTCTCCTAGAAGTGTAGAGGACTAGGGAGCAAGGATAAAAAAGAAGAAGTCTGGAATCTAATAAAAATAGAAATCCCTTCAATCCTTCTAATCCAGGAGACAAAAATGAGGGATCTGGAAACCCTCCAAGAAATGCAAAAAAATTGGAAAAAGAGGGAAGGAAAAGAAAAAAGTTCTAGAGGTGCCTCAAGAGGAATCGACACAATCTAGAATGTGGAAGAATTCAAGCTAGAGGATCATATACAGTCTCAGTTCTATCTAATGGTATCTCTAACTAAGAAATCCAAAGGTATGCTTTATTCAATTATCAATTTCTATATGCCAAATAATGTTAAGCCCTAATATTGGCTCATTACCCCTTAATTGGGGCATATTAGATTAGTAATGCTATTTTATTTATGTCGG
>ML798676.1:298203-315947 GCA_009831015.1 Picea engelmannii | reverse complement strand
CATCTTGTACTTGAACATTTAAGTGGGGTAAAAGGAGGTTGCCCCCTCGAAGAGGCTTATTATCTGAAATTATCTGTTTTTCAAGGCGTTGAGTACTTTTCCTGAGGTTTTTATATGCTATATTGATGTTTGGTTCTTAACAAATAATTACTTGGAAAAAGTTGGATGTTGGAGCTCCCTCTAGGATCTGGCCAAAGATAATCCCTCCTAAACTTGATTATAGATGGGGATTTCAATACCACGAGAGGGTTAAAAGAAAAGTGAGGTGGATCCATTGTGAGGGAACAATTCTAGGAAAAATGGACGATCTAATCTTAGACCTGGACCTCTTCAATGTCCCCCCCACCAAAGGCTTGTATACCTAGAATAATACAAGAGCAGGTCCATACCACATAGTGGCCAGGCATGACTGGTTCTTATTAAGCATCTCTTTTCTTGCTCATCCAAATGAATCCTCTTCAATGATCCTCCCATGGGAAGGATCGGATCACTGGCCTATCTCTTTAGTGTTTGAATCACACAAAAATTGGGGTCCTATCCCCTTCAGATTCAACCCCTTGTGGATGGATCGGTCAGATTTTTTGTCCTCTATTTTTCAAGCCTATAACCAATGGATCACTTTCCTCTCCAATATACATCTGGGAAAAGAAGTTGAAGTTGGTGAAATAACTTCTCAAATCCTAGGTAAAAACATCTTCGAGTCTAATTCAGATCAAGATTAAAGAAAAAAAGCTTCAGCTAGAAAATATTCAAGGGGAAATGGAGACAAAAGAATTCCAAAAAAGTCATATAATGTCTGAACAAAATGTCTACAAAGAATAAATTCAAGCGCTAAAAGAGGAAGAAATCACCTAGAGATTAAAGTCTAGAAGCTTATGGTTGAAAGCAGTTGATTAGAACACCTGCTTATTTCACAGGAAAGCAAAAGCCAAACTTTGGACAAATCAAATATCAGAAATCAGAACTCAAACGATAAAAACCTTAAATGGGTTTGACTAAATCAGGCATCATACTTAAAGTCATTTCCTCAAGTTATATACCTCAGATAAAAGATCAGAGGAAGTCTTTGTTGATTCTCTCCTTAGCCATATCACAAGCAAAATTTCAGATGAAGATAACCTCAAACTCAACTGTCAAATTGAAGAAAAAGAAATCAATCAATTCAACAAAGATAAAGCCCCAGGACTGGATGGATTCACTCTCCATTTCTATAAAAAGTGTTGGCACATAATCAAGCAAGAATTCATTAGAATGATAAGATATTTGCACAAATCAAAAAAATGGGAGGATCCACCAACTCCTCCTTTTTAGCGCTCATTCTGAAAGAGCATGGAGCGTCCTCCCTAGAGAGATTTATACCTATATCTCTTTGTAATACCTCTTATAAAATCATGGCTAAAATTATTGCTAACCGGCTCACTCCTTTTCTCAGATCTCTAATTCTCCCCAATCAAGGAGGATTTGTGGCAGGCAGAAAAATATGGGACAACTTCATCCTAGTGAAAGAAGCAATCAAATCTAGCAATTCTCAGGGAGAAACAGGTATGGAAATTAAATTGGATATGGAAAATGTGTTTGATAGAGTAGAGCATGACTTCCTTTTCAAAGTAATGAAGAAATTTGGGTTCAATCAAGATTTTTTATCCTGGACGAGAGCTTGTATAGCTTCTCCTTGGATCGCCCCTCTTTTAAATGGATGACCAACCCCCTTCTTTAAAGCTTCCAAAGGGATACAACATGGATGCCTGCTCTCCCCACTCCGTTTTGTGATCATGGAAAAATATCTCAGTTGAATTTTATATTGGGAATGCAGTAATGAAACAATCCCAGGAATCAAAATAGCTTAGGGCCTAAAATGAATCAACCACTCACAATTCGTGAATGACACGATCCTCTTGAGTGGAGCTTCAAAAATCATGGCAAGAAGAATAAGCTAAGTTCTGGACACCGTCCTCTCATCTTTGGGTGGGCTCTTGAATAATAATAAATTTCAAATCTACTTGTGGAATGTCTCATCTATTACCAGATTAGGCATTGCTCAAATCTTGGGCTTTGCCATATCAAGTGAATGGAAAACTTTTAAATACCTCGGTATTCCTCTGTGTTTAAAATATCTACATGCAGAATACTGGCACCTCAACCTTCAAAAATTTAGTGATAAAATGGAGTCTTGGGGGTCAAGGTGGTTCTTAGGAGTATTTTGCAGTTGTTATTACAACCATTAGATATCATTCTAATGGTTTTGTGAGTTTCCATCCATATTAAGATGCCATGTTATCTGCTCTATTTTTTGTGTAATGGATGTATGTTATATGTTTGAAAATATTCCTCAATGAGAAAACTATTTGTAAGAAGTTAACAACACATTCACGCAAGATGGAATAAAAAACATTGGGGCGGAAAACACAATTTCACCTCCTATCCTGGTTGGGGACATTACAGTGGTATTAGAGCTAGTGGTTATATCAGCCTATGACTACATTGATTCCTAGAAGAAAAGGGAATGGAGGACATACCTCTCGAGAGTCACCAGAAAGAGAAACACGTCACACAAATTTAGAACCAGAAGGAAGCATGGGAGATAACCATGAAGAGACTATGCTCCAAATATTAAAATATCTGTTCAAGGGACAAAATGAGGCATCCCAAAGATAAGCAAAGACAACAAGGTTCCAGCAGCAAACTCTTGAGGCACTCACATAGTTGATAGGCCAGTGTGGGAGTACGAATGGTGCAAGTCAAGGTGGAAAAATGGATCCCATTAGGGCAACATAATACACATAGAGAGTAGCAATAACCATACCCCAACTCAGACTAGGAGCCTAAATATCCCTAGTCCTTTATTACCACAGTTCCTAATAGGATAACCTACAGAAGCACAAGAGCAACCAAATCATGAGCTCAATATTAACACCTCATACAAGGAGTACGAGATGATAGATGAAGATATTTGTGAGAAAGTTTCCTATAATGACTTATGTGACCTCAAACATAAATACAAATCGAGGGAGGGGGATAGAGGAACACAAAGCCCACAAAAATTTGACCTCATGTGCAAGGTGGGAAGGTTGACTATTAGACCCTTCGATGGGTCTGCAAGGAGTATAGTCGAGGCTTGGGTACATAAGTTGGACACTTACCTCCAACTTAATCCAATGATCGAGGCAGAAGAAATTAAGTATTCCACCCTTCACTTGGAAGAAGAATCTCATGAATGATGGTACCATGGGCTGGTAACATTAGGGCATGCCAAGTAGACAGAGCGCAGATAGGGTTTTCTAGAGACTCTGGTTTTTAGCTCTGCATAGATTCAGCCTCACACGCCCTCGTGTGGGCCGAGCATGGCCCCCTCTAAGGGGGGGATCCATGTTGGCCCTTAACCAAGTTTAAGAGTAATTGGTTATACTTGAACACTTTTGGACTGCAACAACTTGCCAAGGAAGGAGCGCAATGTGAAGCAGAAAATAAGGAAACAAGACCTATTTTGGGGTCCATTTTAGGGTTTTGGGTTGATGTAATGGGAAAGGGATGTCGGCCCGTGGGTTTCCCCACGTTTAGGCCCATTTTGTAATCTATAAATAGGCAATGTAGATAATAAGATAAAGAGTAGATAGTAATGTAGTACATCTATGTGATGTATGAATGAAATCTTAGTGCTAGTAATTGGATCTGTGTGATCGGATGTATCTTAGAGTGCTTTGTGCATGAGATCGGGGAGCTAAGTGCAGGTTGTTATAGTCTGATGCTAAAGAGCAAGGAAGAAGGATCTAGCGAGCTGCGCAGATCTTCTGTCCTGTGCAAAGTAAGGGTCATTAGAGTTATGTGTTGTAACTGCTTGACCAAGATAATATAAAGAAGACTTTGTGGACATAGCCCCAGGGTGGGGGTGAACCATGGTAACTGCGTGTATAGTGTTTTGTGCTTTTCTCTTATGTATTTATCTCTTTCTTGGCTAAGTGCTTGATGTGATTAAGTAGATCTAGTTATGCTCTATGATGTTGATGAATGAATGAACATTAGATCTGATATATGAGATGATTAGTGCTTGATCTGTTGAATCTAAACTACATTTATGTGGATAAGTACTGAATCATTCTTAGTATAAGTATTCACTGTGATTCTCTGTGCCTTCTATGAAGTATCTTAATGAATGTATGTTAAGGAATAACTGATGCTAAGTGCGTTGTAAGAAAGATAATCACAGATCTGTGTCCCAAATAAGGTTGTAGACACTTGAGTCTTGCAACCACCCCTGCATCTACCTCGGGTGAGACTTCATCTGCTCCGCAGGTGTTGCCGAAAGGGCTGGTATTTAGGGCTTTGTTGGTGCGCTCTTAAGCATTGAACCCTGGTTTTGCCAACAAATGGTTCCGTTGCCGGGACTTGAAACTGTGATTGCTGGGAACTGAAGAAGAAGAATCTTTGCATGAAATAAGCTATGTGTGTAGATCTATTTCTCTAGTGCGCAGTGTTCTGTTTGACCTGCGAAGCTTTATGCCAAGAAAAAAGGTCATATCTGAAGAAAGAGAGGTCAGATCTATGAAGAAAAAGGTAAGATCTGTAAGCTCTATACCTTGATAAAGGTAAGAATAGTTAAAAGTCTTCGATCTGGAAGCTTTGTGCTCTGCAGAAGTAAGATAAGTGAATTTTATTTTTTTTGGTTTCTAAAGCATGGATCTAGGTATTGTTGATAGATTTTGTCCTAGCTTCAAAACTAGGGCATTAATAAATGAAAGAAATCTTGATATGAATAGATCTTATAAGTGTAGTGATAGATATGTTATACCTATGCATCGAAAGAATGTCTGGACTAACAAGTGGATGCGGGATCCTAGAAAAAAAAAATTGTAGGCTAGCCACCATGATCCTGGTGTGCAGTACAGAAGGAGTTGGGGAACATCTAAACGGATGAGAATATTAACCCTCTGTTATAGTTGCAGACGACCGAGACATCTTGCTAAAGAATGCCTTGGGAGAATACCTAGTTGCCTTTGTTGTAAGGCTATGGACCATGAAGTATTGGATTGCCCTAGAATGATTGCTAGGCTTGAGAAGTTGAATATGGAACAAGCAAACCCTGAGGGAGATCAAGAGACCAAGATTATAGTAGAAACCTAGAAAGAATCAGAAAAGATATTGCTACAGATGAAATATACCTTGAATGACCACCGACATGTTAGGCTATCAAAGATCTTCAAAGAAAAGGAGCAAATTGAAGCAAGAATATGGGACTTTGACATTAACTGTACTCTGGATGAAGAAGTGCAAGTGAACATTATGCCAGAAAGAACTTGGGAAGCTATAGGGAATCCTGCCATGATCCCTTCCCTGGGAGGAACAAGTTTCTTCAGAGGAAAGCTAGTAAATCTATGTGGAAGGCTCACCCGGATACCTATGACTGTCAATGGAACTTCGACAGAGGAAGACTTTGAGGTCATTAAATTTGTTGAAGACAGCACCCTGTTTACCATGCTCATAGGAAAACCCTGGATTGATAGAGAACAGGCCAGACGAAGAGAAGAAGAGAAAGTTTTGGAACAGAAGAAGCAAGAGTTAAAATACTTTATGACCAGAAGGATCACGCACTTGATTGAAGAAAAGAAGAGCAGATCACAGATATTTAATATTAGTATCTCTGATGTTGAATCTAAGAGAACACTTGAAGATCCACAGAAGATAGAGTTACCTATTTTTGATACAGAAGAAGTATTATCAAGGAACCCTAAGAAAGATTTTCCACAACGTGAAGTAACTAAGACCACAAAAGATAAACATCAGAATGGTAAAAGAATTACTGAGATGAAACTCACTGGGAATAAGGCTATGAAGTTAAGAAAGAAAAGGGTTAATACTGTAAGGTTACAAGAGGTTCTAGAGGACACTTCATAGCAAGAAGAATTGCAGAATTGGAGCTTCGTCAAGATATCAGAACAATGACATAGAATACTTCGCCATGATGAAGCAATATATCTGTTGGAACCAATATACCCGTTCAACCACCGCTCTGAATGGATCGAAAAGTAGTTATGGGTTACCACTAGACCGTTGGATAGCACCAGAATGGATAGAACAGAGTTAATGAAGGCCCCATGTCTGTTGTAAGTAGACCGTTGCTGAGATTGCCTACGTAACCTGTCGCGCCATGCATCGAGAATACTTTTTGCTAACTGATAATCTGAGCGCGAACCCTGAGATTTACTTACCCTGAGATCATTACCTTACTATTCGATGTCATCTCTGAATTCCTTTTGCACCCGAGCCAACTGACCCAATTTTGTATGTCGAACGAGCTCAACGTTGCTGAGAAAATTGTTGAAGTTCTAATTGATTTAATGGTGGAGAGAGTCATGTCAAAACGTGAAATGTCCACAGGTGTACAGGCATCATCCTCGAGCATACTGCCAGCTTCCCCCTCCACTAATCGAGAAGGACCATCCCGACCGCCTTTGGAAAGATGATCTAAGCTCAGAAACGAATTCACCACTGTGAAGATGATCAAAAGCATCCTGCCTAAATATATCCCACCACTAAGCAGACCAGTGAATCGAGACTATGTACCCAGAGACTTCGACTATGATGTAGTCACTGCGTACCTCCCAAAAGGGGTGCACGCAGTTCATGTTGACCAGGAGAAGCTCACCACACTGAAATTCAGTGATTTTAACCTTGGAGATCACAAGGTATATAGTATGCTAGACCCACACAAGTATTTGACTATTACAAAAGGAAAGAACCCCAAGATTGTACCGCAACAATGGACCCATAACCTTGCGCAGTCAATCCTCCTCAACGTAATGAAGATTCCACATTTTGGGAGGCATCAGGAAGTAAATGCCTGTGTTTGACTGTTGCTATCCTCCTACCACGGAGGATACCTATGGTTGGACCAACGCATCACCGTGGATCCAATTCTAATCAATCGGATCACTGGGCTAAGCATGTAGGGCCCTGACCCGCAGGACTTTTACCCTGGAAAGACTGCAGATCGTGCTCTCGCACAACGAATAAAAGACACATATGGCGATCTGGAGAAAGGCACGTGAGGTTACAAGGTAGCCGCCATTGAGAATGCAGCAGTACAGTTTGGTTTCCACCTGATCACAGGCAAGTTAGTCAGAAAAAATAGACCTACACAGGTGACCAGATTTGTAGTTGACCTCGCAGGGAAGTGCGCGGAGGGACTACAAATGAACTGGGTGAAATACCTTATAAATCAGCTAGAGCTTAACTGTAGACAAGCGCAGGACCAAGGGTATGAGTTCCACTTTAGCTAGTTTCTCATACTCATCGCCTTCATCATGTGGGAACTTCCCGAGGGAGCCACGTTTCCGGAGATCGAACCCTTCGAACCCCTAGCCATGAAGTTTTGTATGTTGTGGTACTCCAGCGACATGAACAAACAATGGCAGTCCAATGTCATCTTCCATGCATACTACACTCAGTTGAGGAAATCCATTCAGTCTACATCGTGCATTACACCCAACACTCTTCATAGGTTTCAAACTTTGATGAAATTCAGTGCAGATCGTCACTTCACCTACATCACAGTGCACGTAGACAAGCACAAACAACAACTCCAGTCATATTAGAAGCTCACAAAAGATGACCTGGAGGAGATTACCAAGGAATGGTCAACAGACCTCCTTGTTGCAGCAGACCCCGTAGAGATGTCCGACGTAGATAGCCTTGAAGCTATGCCAGATACACCAGGACTGCGCAAGACTAAGAAGGATGTGGAAGTTCAAGATATCCACAGTACATCCACGAAGACTGATTCGCTCTCACATGCGAAGGGAGGTGATGATGAAGAACTAGGGGGCACAGAAGTTGAACAGAGCAAAGGTGAGGTTACCTCTCTTAGGGACGAGGCAGATCCCTCCAAGAAAAGGAAGATTACCCCACCGAGGCCCTCATCCAAAAAGAAAACTAGGGCCACCCGGACCACGCTTAAGACTACGCTTACCTCGGATGATTTTGACTTCTTAATTGTCGCGCTGAATGATGTTTCATTAGAGCTTATGGAAAAGAAAGAAGCAAAGCAGGAGGAACTATTCCGTCGGATCACGGGAGAATTCGAAGAAGCACAGCAGGCACTTCAGTCCAGCCAAGCAGTTTCTACGGCACCGTTAACAATGGAAATATTAGGAACAGGCGATGAGCCCACACAGTTACGCCAGATCGTCGAGAAAGTCAAAGCTCGCCTTCGACGAGCTCAAGAAGACATAGTGAAAGCCACCCAGGATTTGGCGCAAGCATAGAGTGCACATGAAGAGAAACGGAGAAAGGAAGAAAAGGAGTAGCTTGACTTACAAGCGAAATGGGAGGAGGAAAAATCCCAGTTATAGAAGAGAAAGGACCAGTTGCTAGCAGACAACTTGAAACACAAGAAAGAGTTCACAAGGAACTGCGCTCTGTGATGATCATAGAAGTGGAGATGGAAGGTTGTCTTCCACAGCAGGTGACCCAACTGGAAGAAGTAATCCATCAACTTCAAGAGTGCATCACGGATCTGGAGCTCTGCACCGTGCCTAAGACACCCCAAGAGATAAGAGATATAAGAGAGGCCACTGCTCGAAGCGCAGTCAATTGATTAAAATATTTGGCTTCGGAATGTAGGAAGCTAAGCACCAGAAGTGCCCAAACCTATGAAACCCTCGCAGAGAATCCAGAATTGCAGACATTAGAGGCACATCTCCATGAAGAAAAGCAGCATGCAGATGTGCTACAAGCGCAGCTAAAGTCCGTGACCCCAGTCGAAAGAATGAAGAGGTTTGCATAGCAATGCACAACCCAACAACGAGTACACACGCTGAAAACTAAAGTAATGGACGTCTCTCAATGATTGCAAACACTCCAAGAGAAGGCATGCCAATTGTTTGCCAAACTTGAAAGCCAGAGAGTTGAACTCGAACAGGGTGTCATCACTGCAGAACAATGCCTGGAAGGATCGCTCAATGACACAGTAATCCAGGAATTTACTGAACAAGAGGCTATCGCATTGCAGCATGTCGAAGCCACTCGAGCCAAGCTCGAGGCATTCGAAGCATAATTGGTCATACCTGAGTGAATCAGGATCAGTCACAGGTGAGTTTTTGGGGTCCTGTTGGCCCTTGACCAAGTTTAAGAGTACTTGGTCATACTTGACCAATTTTGGGACTGTGACAGCTTGCCAAGGAAGGAGCACAATGCGAAGCAGAAAATAAGGAAGCAAGACCTATTTTTGGGCCCATTTTAGGGTTTTGGGTTGATGTAACAGGAAAGGGATGTCGGCTCGTGGGTTTACCCACGTTTAGGCCCATTTTGTAATCTATAAATAGGCAATGTAGATAATAAGATAAAGAGGAGATAGTAATGTAGTACATCTATGTGATGTATGAATGAAAGCTTAGTGCTAGTAATTGGATCTGTGTGATCGGATGTATCTTAGAGTGCTCTATGCATGAGATCGGAGAGCTAAGTGCAGGTTGTTATAGTTTGATGTTGAAGAGAAAGGAAGAAGCATCTAGCGAGTTGCACAGATCTTTTGTCCTGTGCAAATTAAGGGTCATTAGAGCTCTGTGTTGTAACTTCTTGACCAAGATAATATAAAGAAGACTTTGTGGGCATAGCCCCAGGGTGGGGGTGAACCACGGTAACTGCGTGTATAGTGTTTTTTGCTTCACTCTTATGTATTTATCTCTTTTTCTGATGAGGAGGATGACGGTTATGATGAAGGTACTGGACAAGATAGTGGTGAGCCATTGTAGGCTATAGAGAAGGTGCCATTACAAGATATCCCTAAAGGGGTGACCATTGCCACACTTTCAGGAATCCCTAAATATTACACTTGTAGGGTCAGAGGAATTTTACAGGGGCAGAGGTTTACAACATTGGTTGATGGTGGGGCCACCCACAACTTCATTAATGTTGCACTTGTCACCAGGAGAAAAATCAATGTAGGGTATTTCAAAGGATTTAATGTTGTAGTAGTGGATGGTTACTAACCTGTAATCAGAGGATCAGGGTACTGTAAGTAACATTGGGTAACTATACGTTGACCTATGACTTTTACATCATGGATTTAGTAGATAATCATGTGATGATAGGAGTTCAGTGTTTGTACTCATTGGGAGATATCTGCATGAATTACGGGGACATGAGGATGGAGTTCCAGGACAAGGATGGAAAACAAGTCATCCTAAGAGATATGTCGACAGGTGATCCCAGGATCATGTCTAACCAGTGTTTGGAGGCCATTTTTAGACACAAGGACATGACTTACATAGCAGAATGCTTGATCACTAGGGAGAAGCCATCACAGGAATTCTAGCATTACCTGGTGGATATCTAGGCATTGCTTGGAAAGCATAAGAAAGTGTTTGAACCATTTCCATCAAGGATACCACCTGACATAGTCTTATGGAAATATTCCCCTGCAGACATGTGAACTTTCCCTTGGATTATTTACCCCTATACCAAGGAAAAAAGTTTCATTTGGACACTATTATTCCTATAAACTCATATTGTCCATCAAAAAAGAGAGAAAGAGGGAAAGCATGATGTACCTCGTTTATGACATCTGCCCTATCCACTCCCATCCGCGAGCTCGATCTGAATCCTGGTGCAAATCAGTACCTGCAATGGACAGCACAAGACAAATGACTATCTCCTACTCTAATGGATTAGACAAAATCAATTTATCTATGTAGATTAAGACAACCATAAACAAGCACATGTAAACATACAATTGAAGGAAATAGGCCAAGTATATTAATGAGAACTTAGAAGGGAAAACTTACAATCTTTATATGGTGTCGCAACAACCTCTCCAAGTCATCCTCATCCAACCCTTTCTTGAAAGATCCACAATCAAAATAACAATGCTTTGCTGATTTCTCCTCCTTTTCACCATGAAAATGCCTCCATTTATAGGCTTTAAGAGGCTTCAACCACCTTGAGTATTTTTGGAATTGGTTGAGGATATGGCTCCATTAGTTGTAATTTTTTCCTTAGATGAATCCATGGATTCATATTCGAGCCAAACTAACCCAACCCATCCGTAGTTATCTCTTAGAAGAAAGTGGGATTTCCTCCAAGATTCCCTCAACCAACATCGTGCTCTCTTGAAGTGCACAACAGAGTGTTATAGCACTCCCTTAACATGGTCAAGAAAGAGCTAACTCTCCCTATATATAAGAAGAGGAGCGCTAGTCTTACAAAATCTTAAAAAGATGAGTAATTCCCTAGGTAAAAAACTTGTTCTGATTGGAAGATGATGGAGCTTCATCTTCTAACATGTTTTATGGGTTGTAGCAATTATTTTCATGGTGTCGTTCAAGATACGACACTTAGGAAAAGTTATTGTGACTCTTGCGACACTTACGACACTTGTGATAATAAAAGTGTGACACTTACGATACAATGTCGAAGTGAGGAATTTTTATGTGTAACACATAGGATTTGAGCATGTCATTGAACTAGAAGAGGGGTCAAACCCCGTGATCACCACCCCCTATAGACATCCAAAGAGGTTCAAGCATGAAATAAATAATTCCATAAAGGAGTTGCTAGATATGGGACACATCACGCCTATCTCTAGTCCTTTCACTTTTTCAATGGTACTGGTGAAGAATAAGGATGGTACTATGAGGATGTGCATACACTACAAGGAACTAAACAATAAGGCCATCAAAAAACGATACTCAATACCTAGGATTGATGAGTTAATCGACGAGTTACATGGGAAATTATACTTCTCAAAGGTTGATATGTGATCAAGATACCACAAGATTCAGGTCAGAGAGGAGGACATCCACAAAAAACATTCAAGTATCACTATGTGCATTATGAGTTTCTAGTCATGCCCTTCGGGTTGACTAATGCACCAGCTACCTTTCAGTCATGCATGAACCATATCTTCGACAAATAATTGAGGAAATTCTTACTGATGGTATTTGACGATATTCTAATCTACAACATGAAGTGGGAGGAACACCTAAATCATGTGGATGAGATTATCACCATTATGGAGAAGCAATCATTATTTACCAAGGAGGAAAAGTGTGAGTTCGGGTTGAAAGATATCCTCTATCTAGGGCACATGATTGGTGTTGAGGGCATAAAGGTGCATTAGGAGAAGAGATAGACCATATTATACTGGCCCACCCCTGGGTCACTCATATATATATAAGGGTTCTTTGAGATATGCAGCTACTACAAGCGCTTTGTGAAAGGATTTTCACAATTGGTTGCACCATTGACAGACTTCACTAAGAAGGGAGTGTTCCAACGGTCATAGGATGCACAAGTATAATTTTATAGAATGAATAAGGTGATGAGAACTTTCCTAGTATTAGCACTCCCAAATTTCATACATCCTTTTGTCCTGAAGTGTGACGCATCCGGTGAAGGGATAGGAGAAGTATTGATGCAGAAATGACACCTGATAGCTTTCGAGAGAAGGAATTTAAGGGAACTGGAGAATACATATCCAATCTATGATAAGGAGATTATGGCCATCATGAATGCATTATCCAAATTTTGAAAGTACTTGGTAGGAGGATTCTTTGTGGTTAGGACTTACCACAACATCTTGTGATACTTCTTAGAGTAGTGATACCTGAATGAGAGGCAACAGAAATGGGTTAGTAAGGTGCATTCATATGATTTTGACATTGAGTATGTAAAGGGGAAGAAGAGTATAGTTTTTTATTACTTATCTAGGAGACCGGTAGCCTTCTCCATGTTATATATCTCAATAGACTGGAAGTCCCTTATCTTGGTGGAATACTCCAAGAATACCTTCTCATGTGAGTTGATGGAGGGTAGTATTCAGGATGACCAGTACAAGGTAGTGGATGACATCGTCTAATACAAATACAAGATCTATCTTGTCCCTTAGTCCACATTCATGGATAATATTTTGAGGGAAGTACATGATGTACTAATTCCAGGGCACCAAGTGTACATGAAGACCTACAGGCAGGTAAGGGAGAGATTATCATAGAAGGGTCCTAAGGAGGACGTACTTCATCATGTGAGGGAGTGCATGACTTTCCAGCAAAACAAGTCAGAGTTCACACACCCTACGGGACTAATTTAGACATTTCCAATTCTGAATCAGAAGTGGGATATCATTTCCATGGACTTCATCACATGATTACCAAAGGTGTAGTGCATGGATTGTATCTATGTGATAGTGGACAGATTGACTAAATATGCACACTTCTTTTCTATTCCTACATAGTACAACACATCTCAGGTAGCAGATCTATTCTTCAAAGAGGTGTTAAGACTCCATGGAATTCTGAGGAACATAGTCAGTAACTGAGATAGTAGGTTTCTCAGTGTGTTTTGGTAGGAGTTGTTTAGGTTATCTAGAACAGATTTGACACCTAGCACTAGCTATCACCCCTAGACAGATGGGTAGACTGAGATAGTAAATAAATGGGTCGAGGGGTATCTAAGGAACTATTTGTTAGGGAAGCAACAGGCATGGATAAATTGGTTTCATCTTGGGGAGCATTGCTACAACACCACTCATCATATGTCCATCGGGATGATCCCCTTCAGGGAATTATATGGCTATGATGATCCATATTTTGTGGATTTGGCATTTGCGGAGAGTTGAGCTCCCAAAGCTAAATATTGGTTGCAGAAAATATAGGACCTCTTGAGAGTATTGAAGGAGAATTTGCAGGACACTCATAATCAATATAAGTTGTATGCATATAGGCACAAGTTAGAACAAAAATTTGAGGTTGGAGATCTAGTCTTTCTTAGGTTGTAGCCTTACAGATAGTCATCGTTGAAGAAGAGTGGTGCAGAGAAGTCAAAGCCTTGTTTTTATGGACCCTACAGAGTATTCAAAATAATTGGGGAAGTATCATATGAGTTGGAGCTAATAAAGGGTAGCAGGATCTACAACACCTTCCATGTATCCTGCCTCAAGAAGGAATTGGGACAACAGGTCACTACTTCAACAGATATTCCTCCACTCGATGAGGAAGGAGAATTAGTTTTATCCCTCGAGAGGATTGTTGATGTCAGGGAATGGAGACTAAGGAGTAGGGTCATTCAAGAATACTTTCTTGTATGGAGAGGATTTTCTATGGAATATGATACCTTGGAAGGAGAGCAGATCTTACAACACCCTGATATGGATTTTCTTGAGGACAAGAAATCCTGGGAAGGGAGGAGTGTAATGTCCCCTACAATTGATGGAGGATGACCCAATAGCCTATATGACTCCCGTAGGCTATAGTTAATAAGAAAAAGGGAGTCAAGGATATTTATTTGGTGTCACTGGGTTAAAAGAATGACATATCCAAAAAGTGACATTAAATAAAATAAATAATATATTTAATTGGAGTTGGAGGGAAAAATAAAGTAAGGGTTTGATTTGGTCCAAAAAAAGGAAGTATCTAGAAGGCCCAAGGAAGGATAAATAGAGGGGTAACCCTTCTATTTGGAATTATGATTTGATATCTTATTGGAGTGATCTTGTAGCCATAGTTTTCATTGGGGTTTTGGGAAAAACCCTTCCACTGCAGGTTAAGTTTCGGTGGTGCAATATCCACCCTAGCTAGACAAAGAGGAGAATTCATCGAGAGTTCTCATTGAAGTTCATTGTTCTATTTGGTTTCTTGTTAGAGAGACTTGGGAGGCATATTGACTTGCGCAGGGTGTTTGTGACAAGTTTTAGAAGGAGGGTAAGTGTCCGATCAAAGTGTGTTGGAGAGTTTTCATGCATATATAGGAAGATACACCCCTGCAAGTTGATCTAGGGTTGTCCCAGAAGGCCTACTAGATACATCGCAGTTGTCCCATGAGACCTCTGCAAATTCAGTTTACAACAGTTGTCAGATCGATTTTGCGAGGGGTTGAGGACATGATTGGAAGGTCACTTGCAGAGTGGGTACTACTGGATTAGAGTAGTTTTAGGCTCAGTGAGTCTTGGGACAATGGATTGGAATCATTCCAGGATTTCCTATGTTATTTCTATAGCATATTGTGTAGTTTCCTAGTAGCCATTAGATTTTTGTTGATTAGGAATATTTTTCATTTGTTATTACAACCATTAGATATCATTATACTAGTTTTGTCAGTTTCCATCCATAATAAGATGTCGTGTTATTTTCTCTATTTTCTGTGTAATGGGTGTATGTTATATGTTTGACAATATTCCTCATTGAGAAAACTATTTGTAAGAAGTTAACAACATATTCACATAAGGAATAACAAATTTGGGACAGAAAACATAATTTCCCCTCCTAGCCTAGTTGGGGACATTATAGAGGTTCAATCATTGAATACCTCATTGTCCCAACTTGGAAAAGTTTTAGTTGACCTGCGGTGAAGTATTGGGATGAAATTTTGGTAGACTTGTGGTGAAGTATTGGGATGACCATGGACAACAAAACTTCAATGTTGAAAAAAATAGTTTGAAACCATTTGGATAGATCGATGGACAACAAGGATGTGCATTTGAGGAATTGATTTATCGAATATAAGTACAAGTGAGAGAAATAAAACACTCTAGGATGTAAAAGCAACATGAAATTTTTTTAAACCTTTTTAAAGTAGAAGAACAGTATATTACGAGCTAAAGGAGATCAAGCAAAAGTCAAGAGAATATGTCTATGAGTATAATCAGAGACATATTACTATGTACATTGTACTCAATTGTCGTAGCATATTTCTCTAGTGAGACGTGAAATTTGGTGTCTCTATAGAAACTACAAACATTATTATTGCTAATGCAACAACACTGGATTTAATCCAAAGGAGCGAGCCTAGGAAAACTTGATTGCTACCAATACTTCCCCAAATTAAGGTCGTGAGAGGAAGGTACTATATATAATTAGTCTGATTATCTAGCTTCCTTGATGAATGCATCTATAGTATATTTCCATAATAAAAGCATTCACTTACTCTTTGCATCTTTGTTAATTATGATTTCTATGGAGAACATAACCCCTATTGAACTTCTTGTCACCAAGATTAATAAAAACCCCATTGCCTGGAAATATGCCTATTTTACGATTCAATGGCAGGACAAGTGGAAGATAGATACTTAGCCCATGTTTCTCAAGTGGCTAGATGAAGTTAAGAGGGAATAATAGAAACCTAGGGTCTAAAAACTAAGACACTAATGGAGATTGAATTTTGACAAAGATTTTTCATAAGCTAATTTTAGTATTTAAAATGTAAAATTAATTTGGTAGTTTTGATATCTCTGTAAATTCTGAGAGGTTTGCAGCCATTATGCAAGTACTTTGGTGCTGATTTTTATGTTTATACAAACATTCACATCGATACACTGATATATATATATATATATATATATATATATATACGGTCTAATTCATGGTTTTTTCAAGAAAGAAAGATGTTCACCTTGAGTTGCATTCAATGCAATGTCAAGCCTTGTTTCCCAGTCATGTAATAGCTCTGAAGAATTTGGTCTTGTACAACAAGAAAATCATAGTTAAAAGAAGAAAATATATAGTATTTTTGAAATTGTTTTACCTGATTAAACATAAGACGTGACAAGATGGCCCAAGATTTGAACCACACCATGGAGGATTCCCCGCAAGTTTCCCTTGCACATATACTATTAAATCAATATATGGTTCTCTCCTTTACAACAATATCCCACAAAGGACACATGATTTTTATGGTGCACTTTCTTAAGCAGAGAAACTTGTATTATACCCATTTTTTTTAGTAAGTCACAGTGACCTTTTCACATATCTTTCTGAAAAAATGCCTAAGTACTTGTCTAGAGATAAAAACATTTTATTTTTATCGACCAATTTTTTTGTTGTTTATATAGGAAAACATGAAACCTTGATCAATTAAAGAAATCATATTTACCTTTGTGCAGAATTCCTTGTCTCATTGTTTTGATGTTTCTCATCGCCTTTCCATCACAACTTGCATGTTGCATGCATGTTTGCACCCACTAGTATGATGTTCGAATTGACACTTGGTCTCATGCAGGTAGTGATGATGTGTTGGGAGCTCCAAGGAGGCCAAGAGGTCATCGCAGAAGTTGTTTCACTAGTGGCAGAAGCAGGTAGAAGCAGTGTCAATGTGAAATGTTGGGATCTCTAAGGAAGCGAAAAGGCCAAGGAAATATTTGTGTTAACGTCCATCACAACCAATGTCAGTGGCGACAGAAATAGCTCAGGCCAGTAGTGCAACACAATGATGTCAGTGCAACACAATGATGGAAGCTTAGTGGTGCAGTGCTAATCAAATTTTTTTATTTTTAAAGTTATTTAAAACCCTCACAATTATAGAAAATAAATTGGCACACACCAAGGATAATTAAGTCAAATCATGGCTTACTAACCAATCAAAAATTCCATAATTTTAATTGAAAAATTAAAATAAATAATTTTATTTAAAAAACAAATCAAATAATACACAGTTTTAAAAAAACTTAGGACAATATTTGGGGAAAAATGTTGGTCAAGTGAATTAATATGGAGTTTGACTAGATTCAAAAGCTATAGTCCCTATCGAGGAAGGGACTAATAACCATATTGTTAAGAACCAAATACCAATATAGCATAGAAAAACCTCAGAAAAAGTACGCAACGCCTTGAAAAAGAAAGAATTTCAGATAATAAGCCTCTTCAAGGGGGCAACCTCCTTTTACCCCACTTAAATGTTCAAGTACAAGATGATTCAAAATGAAAATGTCTCCTTGGTATATATAGGAGACTAGGAGGTATAATTACAACTAATGGCCTAAA
>ML798676.1:272524-287643 GCA_009831015.1 Picea engelmannii | reverse complement strand
TGCTAAAATTTCCCCTTATTTTGCATAAAATGCTTCAAAGTATTGTTGAAAACAGTGAAAAGAGCGATCCTAGTAGAAAAAAATAATCAGGAGTTCATTTAAATACAACCAAAAAGGTCCCAACTAAAACGACATTTGAACCTCCAGATAAAAGGGACTTAGCAGAAAAAACTATAGCAAATGTAGATAAAACTATTTTAGGGACAACAGCTAAAAATCAGCAGAATTTTGATGTTAATACTCAAAAAAATGTCTCTCCCTTTTTGTTGACCTTCAAAAATTTTAGTAGGAACGTACATAATTGCATGGTCAATTCTGGTGCATCATCAAACGTGATGCCTCTATCTGTTTGCCAAAAAATTAATGCAAAAGTTAAACCGTCTGATCTCAAAATCATTCAGCTAGATCAAACAAACGTTAAAGTAATTACTGAACTTAAGAATGTGTTGATTAGATTATCATCCAATCTGAAAGTTCATCAGATAATTGATATTATCATTGTTGATATCCCTAAATTTTATGGCTTGTTCTTAAGAAGGGATTGGTCAGAGCAGTTGCACGGTTACTTTGCCACAGATTGGTCACACTTGTGGCTTCCTGAAAATGGACAGCCTAAGAAAATCAGGATAAATAGAGAACGTTATCTTAATCATATTGTAACAGATCTGAATGACACAAATGAACCTTTCATTACATCTGCTAATTCATTTGAAACGCAGGGAATGAATACCTTCTTTAGTAATTTCATGATCGAAATCTCTCCCAATCTCTCCCATCACTGATCCTGCGCAACAATCTGAAGTTGTAACCTATACTCACACATCTGCTCTGCCAAGTACTTCCGACGATGCACAAATATGGTCCTTATACTTTGACGGATCCAAATCCAAGGAAGGAGCAGGTGTTGGTTGTGTACTCATCGATCCTATAGGTAATATGACTTTTATTGCTTGTCGGTTAGAGTTCAAATGTACCAATAACACAGCCGAATACGAAGCACTTCTACAGGGACTCGGGAAATATTTGGATATGGATGTGCACAATTTGATAGTATTTGGTGATTCGAAAATCATGGTTAATAAGGTAAGAAACGCCATACATTGCTTATCACCACATATGAAAAGCTACCAGACAGAGGTATGGAGTTTAATGCACAAATTTTCAGCATTTAACATAAATTCCATTCCTAGGTTGAGTAATTCAGAAGATGATTTATTGGCCAATGTTGCTTCTAAACTATTTCCTGTTGAAGGTATTTCCCCTAATGTGTTTTCAATTGAATTGTTGTTCAAACCATCGATCCTGAATAACATTACAAATTGGAGAGTATTCGACGACGACCAACAAATTATCAACTTCCTGCATATGGAAGACACCTTCCAAGGTGCAATCATTGATGAAGGTAATCATGATGATAACCTTCGAAATTTCACGGTAATATCTGATCCTCGATCTCCTGAATCAACATCCGAGTTGGTAAACTCTATATCTAGATCTATCATACGGCTAGAGAAATTTTATGACTTGCATGATAAATTTAGAGGGAGAGTAAATTGCAAAACTAACAGTTCTTCTTTGATTTATGAGACGGTTAATTTAGGAACAAAGGATAATCCTCAAAATATTAATCTGGGAAAGGGATGCTCTAAGAAAGAAAGATCTATTTTTATAAAGTTATTTAAATAATTTAAAGACATTTTTGCCTGGACATATGATGACTTGAAAACATTCGATCCTAACATCATGCAACATGTTATCCCCATGAAACCCTAGACTTATCCTTTTCAACAGAAATTGAGGAAGATGCATTCTAAATTAGAACCCACTATTAAAAAATAACTAAACAAATTACTAACTGCAAAGATAATTTTCTCGATTAGGCACACGCAATGGGTGTCAAATTTAGTCCCTGTAAGGAAGAAAAGTGGTGAAATTCGACTCTGTGTCGATTTTCGGAACCTAAATCGAGAATCTGATAAAGACAACTATCATGTTCCTCCAATGGAACAAATTCTAAAGCAAGTGTCTGGCTCTGAAAGACTATCTCTGCTAGATGGTTTTTCAGGATACAACTAGGTCCTCATGTCTCCCTCAGATCATCTTAAAACCGCCTTTTGCACCCCATGGGACACTTATGCCTATAGGAAAATGCCTTTTGGACTGATAAACGTCGGTGCCACTTTTCAGAGAGCAATGGATATTTCTTTCTATGGCCTTATTAACTAGACAGTCATGGTCTACCTTGATGATGTCACCTTCTTCTCTAAATATAAGAAAGATCACTTGTCTCACCTCAGGGTTGTCCTAGAACGATGCCGAAAGTTCGGCATATCTCTCAACCCTGAGAAATCAGTATTTGCAGTGGAGCAAGGTAAACTTCTTGGATTTATAGTGTCTAAGGATGGAATGATTATTGACCCTGAAAGAGCCCAATCTATTGCTAAACTCCCCCCTCCTTCTTCCAAAAAATCCAGGCAGTCTTTTTTGGGCAAGATTAATTTCGTCAGAAGGTTTGTCCCAAGTTTCTCGAAAATGGTAAGACCATTACATAATTTAATTAAAAAGGATGTTTTTTATCATTAGGGACCACAAGAAAGTCATGCTTTCGACTCAAATAGAAAAGAAATAATAGAGGCCCCTTCCTTGATGAGCCCCGATTTTTCTCAGGATTTCACTCTTTATACCTTTGCTTCTGACTGATCTTATGATGTTGTGTTAACACAGAAAAACGCTAAAAGAAATGAGATACACATTGCCTTCATGAGATCATATTTTAAAGGAGTAGAGATTAACTACCCAGTAGTATATCAACAAGCATATGTTGTTTTTAAAGCAGTAAAACACTTCCGGTCATACCTGTTGAAATCCATAACCAAGGTTATTGTTCTTTACCCAGCTGTAAGAAACCTGCTAGTACAAAAAGAATTGGGTGAGAAAAGGGAAAATTGGATGACGTCATTACAAGAATATGACCTTGAAATAACCCCTGCACATATTTTTAGAGGTCAAGGCTTGTGTAAGCTAGTGGATTATTTGGTTGAAGAACAAGAAATTCAAATAAACACCTCAACTGTGAATCAGCCTGATGAAAAACAGATCAGTTGTGCACAAGTTACTGCCAATTCTTGGTATCAGAATATTAAATTTTATTTGACACATGGATCTGCTCCCCGTAATATTGATCCTAAAAACAGAAGATCACTTAGGCTTAAATATTCATCTTTCCATTTAATAAATGATGTATTATTTCGAAATAACTTTGATGGTGTTCTTATGCGTTGTTTAGAAAAGGAAGAGTCAGAAAAAGTGTTATCTGAACTTCATGCAGGTGAATCCGGTGGTCATTTTGGTGGAGATACTACTGGTCACAAAGTGTTAACAGATTGATACTATTGTCCTACCTTGTTTATAGATTCCCATGCATTGTGTCGTAAATGCATAATCTGTTAAAAGGTTGTAGGATGGGTAAAAAAGGAAGCATTCCCTTTGCAGCATGTTACAATAGATTCCCCTTTTCAGCAATGGGGTATTGACATCATAGGACCAATTAATTCCTCTTATTCGCAGCAACACAAGTATATCCTGACAACAAATGATTATTTTACTAGATGGTCCGAAGTTGTACCTTTAAAAGTGGTGAACAAAAATCAAGTAGTATCCTTCCTAAACTCTCATATCATCACTCGTTTCGGCATTCCCGAATATCTAGTTTTTTATAACACCTCTTACTTTTCATCCCTTGATATGAATGTTTTTTCTCTAGAAAAAGGGATTAAACTGAAGTATTATATGAGATACTACCCTCAAGGAAATGGCTTAGTAGAATCAACAAACAAAAATTTGATCAAGATTATTAAAAGGACAGTTTCAGAAAATCACAAAAATTGGCACAATGCATTGTATAATGCACTCTGGGTTGATAGGGTAACACCAAAAGCTTATATTGGTAATTCCCCTTTCTTCCTCATTTACGGAAGAGAAGCCATTCTTCCCCCACATGTTTTACTCCCTTCTCTGCAATTGTCGCAGAAATTTCAAGAAGAGGAGTGCCCTCCTATAGAAAACTGAATAAATGCCTTATTAAAACTAGAGGAGGCAAGAACACAGGCAAAGAAGAAACTGGATCAGCACCAAAAAATTGTAAAAATCTAGTTTGATTCAAGTTCATCTTTAGACAAGAATTTTGATGTTGGAGATCTGGTTCTTAAGTGGGATAAAGCTCATGAGGGTAAGGGGTAACACACCAAGTTCCAAAACCTGTGGCTAGGACCGTTTGTAATTTATGAAAAATTAAGCCCTAGCTCTTTCCATCTGCATAATTTGGAGGAACAACCAGACACTTTCCCAGTGAATGGCTAGGCTCTCAAGAGGTATTTCACCTGATGATTTATATTCCACTCTTTTGTAAATATTTTTTTAATTTTCTTTTCTATTTTTTATTTTGGTTCTTTTAATTTTGCTTGGTTTTGATTTGTTTTCTGAATAATTATGTCTAAGTCACCATCTCATTTGTGGAAGGGAATCAAAATCTCATTCATTAGCATCATTTGATAACTTCCCAAGCACCTGAGCAGTAAATGCTAAAACTCATATCAACAGAAGTGAGTTTCTGTTCAAATCAGTGTTTCTGGTTTCTCATTGAAATTACAAGTAGACGTGATTGTCATTAATAAACTTCTAACACTGTCCCTATTTTGAGAAAAACAACTCAACTGTACCTTCTCGTCCTTGAGATGATTTCTCAACCAAAATCTAAGTATCCAAATCATGATGAAGGTCATCAAAACAGAAGAATAATTGGTGAAAGATCAAATTTTTTCATTCCAAACTACAAAATATTTAGTATCACCCCGCCCTCTTGAATATTCTTAAGTTCTGCAAACCATAAACAATTTTTAGAGGGTTTAAAGCACGATAATGTGTGGGAAATGTATGTAAACCCATCGGGACACTGAACAGGTCTACTGGCAGCGGGTAAATGCATGCATGATACCAAGGCAACTTCATCGGGGTACTGAACAAGCCTGCTGGCAGCGAAGCAATGTCAGGTTTAAGAAGATCCTCAAGTCTATTTCAATTTGATCAAAATGAAAAGATGTTTTGTATCATGATTGGGTGACTCTTGGATAGGATAGAGGTACTAGAGTGGGTCAAATGACATCCCTCCCGAGGCTATGAACATATGTTGTCAATGGTGGCTCTGTCAATAGTATCGAAGTTAGCTGCATAAACAATCACTACACTCGTAATCTAAGTTAGATACTGGATTAAATTTTTTTTAGAAAGAAATACATCTGATGCTAAAATGCGTTATTTTCTGAGTTATGATCAGTATGATTGACCTATTGTTAACTATTTCTAAAAATTCCATTTTTTTTATTCACCCTAACATGAATTTTCTGGTGATGCAGAGATAACTGCTTCACCCAGTACGTCGCCATTGTTGGAAGCCACACATGATTTTTGATACTTAACACGATTGAAATAGATTACACCTTTCTGTAGCTAACATCACCTCCCATTTGTAAATGTTTATATTTCTGAGTTCCGAAGCGATTATTGGATTAAAGCTCACCTTATTGAGTTTTAATCATTTTCAATTTCTTTTGTTTTATTTTTAATTCATGACTGTAAGCATGAATTTAAACATAAAACTTGGCTTGGTTTCATAATATTTTACCTTAGAAATATCATTTCAAAATCCAACCATGTGTGATTAAAACTCAAATCTCATGAAATGGTTGATTAATCCATTATAGAAATTTTTTGTTCTATTATGGTTGTTATGAATTCAATGGTTCGATAGTTCATTGTTGAAATGTTTTGATGCATGAAGAACCTTGGTTAACTGTTGATATTCTTCTCATGAGTTTAATGGTCATATAATCATTCATGCAAATGAGTACAGGCATGTTGTACTTGCACTTTCACCTTACCTTGTTGGCCCAGAACATTAATGAAACTATTAATTATGAGCATAGGGTTTTGTACTCTATAGGTTTTGGCACTCATCACGAGAGATGGTATGGAATTCTATGAGCCCTATGGTTTTTGTTCTCCCTAACTCTCCTATCAGAGTTATGATAGCCCCCAGGCTCTGCTATTCTCATGCCTTCACTTTCCGCTCAGACCTGTTTCTGTTGCTCATCAGTTGGGAACCTAAAACTATCCCGGGTGATTTATGTTGCATCCTTTTCACAGTGGTAATGGCACTCGTAGACCATATCGAGCCGAACGGATGCCAAGATTTGCTATCCCATGACGACGCTATTGATGACCTAAAGGCTCATGGGTGGGATGTATTCCTCAAGAAGCTCAAGGGCTATAATCTCCAGGTCGCAAAATCTTTTGCACAAACCTTTGACGGCTTCAGAGCCAAGATTGGAAATATACAGTTGGAATTGAAGGAGGATTTCATGAGCAAAGTGATAGGGCTCCCATCAAAAGGTGAGAAGTGTTTTAAAAATACCAAAATCGAAGAGGTCTCGTGGAGTTTATTTATGACCTCCCATAAAACCACTTGTTGTAGAAAAGGTATTCCGATCGCTCTGTTAAAACCTAGATGGCATAGTCTACTATTAATTCTGAAGCAATTTGTTACGTGTGAAGGCCGATACGGACTGGTTTTTCTGTACCATATTTGTTTGCTTATGAATTTCATAGGGTTTGATTTGGATATGCCCTTTTATTTATTGATGAGTCTTTACAAAATTTCCAAGCGTTACAAACGACAAGGTATCAATTCGAGTCTGTTTCACCATGGATTCATTAAAATCTTGGTGGTTTATCATCTATCGAACATAGGTGACAATTGGGAGACCTTTATGATGAGGAATGTCTTTACCTAGGCTAACACTACAACCAATCCTCTTTTAATTTCAAACCCTAACTCGTACAGGCTAGTGGTTGAAAGCCAGTTCATTAATTCAATTGATGGACCAGAATTTATTGATGAAACCCCTCTAGATAAAGGATTACCATGTAGGTTTTCACCTGGAAGATATCTGGAACAAGTGATTGTTGAATTAAAGGAAAAATATCATCATGTTCCTGTGAACAATTCTAGTTTAAACGTTAATGTTAAATMTGTTGTCAAGAAACTCTCTAAAGGAAGGAAACAACAGAGCACGGATTTAAGTTTCAAGAATAAGAATGTTGGTCGTCTAATTTCTAGAAAACTAAGAAACCAAAAGGTTAATCATCTGAGCTCGATCGAAAAGATCGAGATCGATGATCGGTGTTCAGATAATGAGATAGAGGATTTCTTGGTGTGTGAAGACCCAGAAAATCAGTGTTCCAGGAAGGAGGTTATCACCCATGTTGAACAATATGATTTCGTGACCAATTTACCCCTGTGTCTTAAGGGTAAAGAAGGATTTTAGGGTATCAGGCACGATCTGGAACAAACCACAGGTAAGATTGAAACACCCCTGGTCAACTATGTCCCGCGTCGATCTGTCATTTCCCTGGTGCACTGTGATAGCTACCTCGACTGGGTAGAGCATTACTATACATATGTTCCACTCTTACAGGCCCGAATTAAAAGCTTGACTTCTCATAACGCTTTGTTGAAACAAGAGAACCTTGATCTCAAGGCACATACAAAGAGGGAGAATAAATGAATCAAGAGGGATGGAAATATAATCATTAAGAACATAACCAGTTTTAAAGCAATTATAAATTTCAAACTATCTGATCCCTCTTTGGCTAATTTTTAATGGTAAAATGATTTTATTTTGATTTCATTCATTTATGTTATCAATGTCGAAATAGGTATATTTGAATTTTGATTTCTTTTGCTAAAAATAAGACTAGCTACAGAATCTATGATTCTGTAGCCAATCTCTTTTGAATAATAATTAGTAATTAGTAATTGTTTTTCTAATATATCAAATCATTTTTTCTATTCTCAAGAAATGGAAGATTGTGTTGTTGATTGCTTGGAGAAATTACTTTCAATTATACACTCAAATGTTCAGTAGTTTCTCCCTTTTTATTTTTTATAAAACTTTGGTTTAATTTTGAACAAAGCAACTCTTGTATGAGTGGTTTCCAGTTCACTATTTTTGTAATATTACTTGATTTGGGAGGATTTAACTCTATCATGTGTGGTATGAGCATTTGGATCCTAAATTAGTTTAAATATTGTTCACTCTTGTTAGTGAAGGCATCTTTGATTTGGACGCATTATGGACATGTAACTTTCAGGACTATATGGACAAGATTTTCATTCTTTGGATTTAGACTAGCGTGGAGCTTTCTCATTACATTTTGCCTTTTATATTATGGAATGTTAATATGTTATATAGATTTAGTCTTATCAACATATGATATTTCATTTTATTTAGCACTTTAAATTATGTTTGTAATTTGGTGTTCATATATTACATATGTGATCATTATTTCATTTAAATATCATTGATTATGCTTGATGTTAAGTGATGTATTACATGAATAATTTATATAAAATTTCTCTTACTATAAGTGCTCATCATTACAAGATCACAGGATCTATATGTTTATTACTCTGTTCTTATATCTTTGCTCTTAAAAATATCTTTGAGTTTACTCTAGGAATGTTAGCACAAGCTTGTTACAAGTTTTTCTCAAAGGCAAGATAGCAAGGAGTTTGGATTGTGCGGGGACATAAACTTAGTAGTTGATTAATCTCGGGTTAGTTTTACTCGTATTCTATTTCTATTATTAGTTTATTTATTAATGAAAGAGGAACTGTTTAAATTGGCTTTGACTGTTATTATGTTCTTGTTTCAAATTATGTCTTAATAGTATGTGTGAGTTCTTAGATTTTAAATTATTAAACAGAAAATATAAAATGTATGTGCTTTCTTTATCCACTACATAAACAATTTCAAAAAACATTGATTTCGCGAGACATCTGCCAAAAACTTGCAAACTGTAAATACCTTGTTCATAATCACACGCTCATGTTTCTATTTTAACACTTGTAAATAATTAAATTCATGTACATAGTATCGTCATTTCTTTTAGATTAGTTTTCTTTCTTTTTATCATTTTAGGATTTTAGTCGGCCAACGGAGCCGTTAAACCCATCAGGTCATCTCACTCCAAACGGATTGGGTTATTTAGACAACCTTGGTCCGGATTTGACCTTCCAGTTGACGGCGTGTCACTTACGCCCGCCAACACCACTCTAGATATTGTCAAATCAGAATGAGGCAAGAAGACATTCCCAAAACAACCTTTAGAACACACGAAGGTAATTATGATTTTTTGGTGATGCCATTTGGCCTTACTAATCCACCTTCAACATTTCAAAGCTTGATTAATTCTAGAAACCCTTACTTAGAAAATTTGTTTTAGTATTTTTTGGTTATATAATAATCTACAACAAATTGTGGGAAGAACAGGTACAACATGTTCATATGGTGTTAAAACTATTGGAAGAGAAACAACTATATGAAAATTTTTCCAAGTGTTCCTTTGGGAATAAAGAAGTGGAATATCTGGGTCATATTGTATCTCACGGAGGTGTTAAAGTGGAACCTAACAATATTAAATCTCTTATCTTTTACATGTATTCTATTGTAAAAGGAGGATGCCCTCTCAAACAGGCTTGACATTCATTTGTATCTCTTTATCAAGGCATGGAGTTACTTATCTCTCTCTTTTGTGTTATTTTTGTCGTTTGGTGCATAATATTTGGGGAGAGTCTTGGGCATAGAGGAAGTGAAATGGAATTCTAAACTATAAAGATTCAAATGTATTCAATTGGTATGCTATGTAATCATGGTTCGACCCTCTTCATGTATAATTCCAAAGAAAAGGTGGAAAGGGTTTGACCCTTTGACTTCCTACTTCGAAAGACCAAGGTCAAACCACAATAATTCCCAAAATTTATTGACATATCTATAGGTCGATTTGGGGTCATAAAGGCCTCATTATCGTAAAAGAGTACTGAGTTAATAATGGCTATGGGCCTATGTAATACATATTTCTTTGGACTATTTATTGTACACAAATATGAGATGGGTATGCAATGATTCAAGTTTTCTTGGTTCCTACATCAATTACAAAACACGGTCCAATAGTTTGAGGGTACAATCTTGAAACTAAGACTTTCTCATCATATTTTGAAGACGGAACAAAAAATGAAAATAAATGGAGGAAAAGGGATAAAACACACAAAGGTCATCACCCAAAACCACCACAACTATTACCATACAATAATGCAATGAAGAGAAACCATTCAAGTTTGAGTTCCATGTTTACATCCTATCTTAGGCACAATTTTTTTGATTTTGGTAGCTTTGAAGGAAATTCTTTAATGGAGGCTCCATTAAAACCAAATATTGAGCATTCACATGTCTAATTGCAACCTCCTCAACCATGAATTGTTCAACAACTCAAAAGGGTGATTTTCCTCATGTGATAGAGGGATCATACATGCGAACAATAGTTCATGGCAATGCTTCCATAAATTTTCAAATATCATGGTCAAACCAAACAATGAATGAGATGAATGACCTAGGTTAGACATTAATTGAAATCAATCTTTCACCCCCACCTTTGGATTAAGATCCATGGTCTAGATTTGAACACTTTGTTACATGCTTAGGGAATATGAAGATTAACATTGAATATCCCTTATACTCTAATGCACAAGTGGCTTATCCTCCTTCCTTTATTTTCACAACAAACCCCAAGGTAGCTTCAACCATCAAACTATCAAATGAACCCAATAATTTCCCCATGTTCATAGTTCAAACAAAAAATGAGATCATTAGGGCATAAACTTAGTTTATATCACCTAGGAATAATGCTAAAAATTGATTTTCACCTAATTTCAATTGAAACAAATATTCCACCCCCACCATTAGATCAAGATCCATAGTCCAAATTTGAGCGCTATGTTCCATGCATAGTGAATAGAAGGGTTGTCATTGTATAAACCTTGTAATACAATGTACAAGTGGTTTCTCCTCCTTCCTTTTTTGCACAACAAATCCCAAGGTAGCTTCAACCATAAAATGGTCAACTCAACCCAATAATTTTCACATGGAAATAGTTGAAACAACAAATGAGATCACATGGGGCACAACCTTAGTTTATATCACTTGGGAACAATTCCAAACTTGCCAATTTTCACCAAAAGTCAACACTATGCATAGTTTAGAGCACTTAGTGTGTTTTTTTAGGCTTAGTCCTTATTTTATTTTTTTGTTTCTACATGCACACTAACTATGTATTAGCAAGTATAGAGATCAAAAGCTAAGCATTAGGAAAGTATGAGAACAACTATAAGATCAAGAAATATTTTAAGGGCATATGTATCTTAAAGTGTAGAAACATGAGTAAATCTTACTAATTCTTAAAATGACAACCATAGAATGTTTGGTGATCTTTTTGTAAAAATATTCAAATTTCTAAAGATTTTATATACTTTCTAGAAAAAAATGGTGAGTTTTAGAGTAAAATACTTTTATCCTATAGAATTTGAGTGAATCATTTAAAAAAAATGGAAATTGGCAAATCTTTTTTGGGGAAAAACATGGCAAATTAACCAATGGACAAAATGTAGCCCCTAAAATCTTCCCTACATAACATGTGCTAATGAAACCATTTGTAGGTACCCCAAAGAAAACAATATCACAATTGCATCAAAATATCAACATTATAACAATATTTCACCATCATAAATATATCATCATGACAACCACAGTCATCATATTAAATGCATAAATGGATAGTAAGATTCATGATATATCTCATAACCATAGAAATAAGATAAACAATGCTACCATACTAAAACCATCAACATCTGTATTACTCTAGTGCACACCAATTGGCGGGCCCATTAGTATCCTATATAATGAATTGACAATGATTAGGAGTTAGGGTGATGTTCTTGTTAGAAAAAATTAAGGCACATAAATGATTTCAATATATTGTGATCCCATTGATGTTAACAAGAAAATGGGTCAACATATAAGATTAGTTCATATTGTCTTGGAGTAAATATAAATAATTCAAAAATGAGTCGGACGAATTCTATGTGTTACATTGGTCATGTTTTTCCACGATCCACCAAGTCTTATAATCATTTTTTAGGATTAATTATGTATTCAAAGTCATTAATTTATGACCCCTCTCTCATGAGCGTGTCATTATCTAACGACCAATTTTAAAAATGATTTGTCACGTTTTTCTAAGATCCACAAACTCTTATAATCTATTTTAGGATTAATTATGTATTCAAAGTCATTAATTTATTACCTCTCTTTCATGAGTGTCATTATCTAAAAACCAATTTCTTATGATCTTGAATAGTAATCTTGACACTTTGGTGTCAACATCATATTATTATGTTGGTGTCAACTAACATTGTTAGTATAAACATGCTACTATTGTACAAAGTAATTCAGTGTCAAATAGTGATTCATGCCAACTTATGTATATTTGTGTTGTTCATGAAGCCATATCACTTCACCAAGCCATCTCAATACAAATCACTCTATTAATTATTATTTTCATACGTTTCTATCATTCTTTGACATGAGCCACTTCCAAACATTTTATTTATTTAATAATTGTAGTAAGCAAGTTGCCTAAAATTTAAGTGTAAATGAAAAGCTCGTAACACCTATAAAATTGATAAAAGCATTTTCTAATTAATGAATGATATAATTTGTAATAAATGATATTTATATCAAAGAATATTGTAAATATTATATAGTCTGAGTGGACATAATGATTAAGAACATGTGTTTCCTCATAAAAGATTGCAAGTTCAAATTCAAAGAGAAGTAGAGTATGTATACCTTCATAAACTTTACTAATCTAACCCTACAATACATGAAGGATGGAAAGATTTAATTACATATTATAATTATTTTATATTTTGTAAGAGATTGCCTTAGTTCAAGGACATATTCCTTTGTACTAAAAGGGGAAAACCAAATGTATGTTCAAGACATCATAGAATTTGTTATTCTTTGTACGATCACATAATCTCCATGTGATAAACTATTTAATTTAAAAATAAAGTCTCATACGTTTAACTTTAGAAAAATGCACAGTGGCATCCTCATCAATATCATACGTTTAACTTTATATGGTATGATGTTGTCGGCGTGATTTTTCATTATTTAACTCTCCACTGAAAAATGCACCATAACCATATTTTATTATTTAACATTCTAAAATGTTTTTAATGAATAAAATAAATGGCCATAGTGGTATTGAATTGCATTACTTTCAAAAGTGTTTTGACTTACCTTCTATATCACTCACATATTACCAATATCGATAATTAGTATACAACTATCAAAGCATTCACATGCTTACCAAAGCATTAGGTACATCAAATACATTTTGACTTTTAGGGCTTCATTATTTATATCATGTAATGATTAGTTTTACAAAAGATTCAAAAGCTTTGAGATTGATTGATATGATTCTAGTGTAGTAAGTTACCAAGTAAATTTGAAAATATTGTTTTATTATTTTTCTCAATCTATATTGTACATCTATATTGTAAAAAGGATGAGTTGTTTTATAGACCACTGATATTGTTAAAGGGAATATCTTAAATAATAGAGTTAGAATAAGAATTGATGTAGTACAAGGTTGTGATCAAGGTTACATAGTGAAATCTTTGATACTACTTGATGTAGCGTGGAATTGTGATGTGAATTGTATAGTGAAAACATTTATAATAAATCACAACATTTTAAATGCATTAAAGTATTATTAGGCATTCCACACTCTATTTATTATAAAATTAAAACATAATAAATAATTTTACCAATAGTCTTTGTCAATTTATTGAATTAATGACCAAGCTTTGAGAACTTATTATATTCACAAAGTCTATGCATAGGTTTCTGGATCACACAACACCACTGATAACTACAAAAGATCAAATAATGGAGAGCCAAGGGCCTTTTGCTAAATTACAAACGTCATATTTATGATTGAGGCCATAATTGTTCAATTTGAAAGAATTTTAATTTCCTTGGGTAACTCAAACATTTTTTACAACTAAAAATGGTTAAAAATTGACTCGTTAGCTTTCAAATACAAACCCAAGTGTCAGAATTTGAAAATTCAAAGTCAATTTGGAAAAGTAAAGACATGGAAGAAATTTTGTCCTTTTATATTGTGTTGTATAATTAAATTAATTGGACCTCTTAAACTCAAAAAACATTAATGGAAATTTGAGGTTACATACAGAAATATGTCATCCACATCTTGTAAAAGATTCAAATATTAACTCCAAATATTGGCTCCACACAAGAAAAAATAATAAACCCCATTTTTGGAAAAATTTAGTGTGGAGTCTTTAAACAGGGTGTGGCTTGGGTCCAACACTTAAACTTAATAAATTTTTACAAAATTTGGTGAGAAGATATAGGAAAGTCTTATATACAACATATCCAATTTTAAAACTTTAAATCCAAAGTATGAGAGCACATTGATCAAAATACCAAGCCTTTGTCAACATAGAAATAAAATATTGGAAGTACTACACACTAGTTTTGGACACCTGAACGACATCAAATTTTGTTGAAATTTGGAAATAATGTATAAATATGTCTCTTTGCCATTATGTTAGAATTTCTTACCTTTATTCCAAATATGAGAGTGCACTAGTAAAAATACTAAGTCATTATTTGCATAGGAATTTCTCTATGCATAGGTTTTGTACTTGGGCATGGCATCCAACCTCTATATTTTCTTTTGAAATTTGGTTTGAAGGTATAATATGATCCCCTCTACAACATATCCAAATTTATCATATATTCCAAGATATGAATGCACACCGGTGAAAATGCCATACCACTGTCACTATTGAATAGACAAAAAAATAGAACAAAACATGGAACCAAAATCAAATGTTTTTGGGTGTGCAAGATTGTGAAATCCCCAAGGATGATCCTGCATCAGACTCCCATAGTTGGATATTTTTTATCGTCTTTCTCAAAATGTAAGTGAACACAATTGTTATCACTGAAATTTCGTCTGCACATGGCGACAAGAACTCCACATCATCAAAACAGCAATGAAGTCATTCATGGCACTGAATTAAGTTCACAGCATTCCAGAAGGGTCAAAAACTATACAAAGTAACCAAAAAT
>ML798676.1:235880-245941 GCA_009831015.1 Picea engelmannii | reverse complement strand
GAGTTTGTAAGTCAATAAATTACTCAGTTAGGTCAACTGACCCAGGTAGTTAGACAGTTACAACTACCTGGTAACTAAATCATGAATATAAATAGATAAACCCATGTAACAGACAAGAGGTTGATCATCTGTTGTAATATATACAATAAAGTGATTATTGCTAATCTCTCCATTACTTTGTGTACTCTTCTATCTCTTATATATGTGTGTTCTTGTATATTAATGCATTGTGGTATATTTCTTTATGTGAGGGACTACTGGTAACTTATGTATACAATCCCCTAGATTATAACATTGGTTCCATTGTTGGTGGTTCTTGAACCCCGGGTGTGTAAAATAATGCACACACATATGTTGAGCTTGGAAGAGATACACGAGTGGTGGGAGCGCAAGATCATCAATGATATAAAAATTATGTGATATAAATCGATTGAATCTGTCTAAAGAACGACCACAATTCTATATGGAAACCCACAAGTAATTTCTTGAAGCTGTCCCAGAAGAAATAAGAAAATACATCAATCAACCTACTAATGCGTAGACACACTTCGGACGAACAATTAATGTTAAAAATCATCAACGGAGTTTGGACAAACTTGCATGAGTGGGTCATGAAAATTGCTCAAAAATATTTCCAAGAACAATCAAATGAAGACATAACATCAGTTGACATATTCAAAGAAATATTTTACACTTATCTTCACAACGGTTTATTTTGCACTATACCTTCTCCGCTACATAAATTTCTATTACGTAAAGGAGTCAGTCATATTGTTGAATATCGACCTCCTCTTAGTACACCACCCCCAAATTCTAACTAGGAGGAACATCAAAGAAAGTGGGAAGAATTCCTAGATGCCAAATGCAAAGACATATGTGAAGCTTGGGATTTCTTCTTACGAAAATAAGCATGGAAACCATGGATAACATTGCCAACTTTGAGTAAGTTGGGTCAATGATGGGGTGGTTTATGATCCATGAGATGTTGTATTCAAAGATTACTTATCTGACCACACTAAACAGAATAATTCCATAAGCAAGGAGGAAGACAATTGATAAAGAATATACATTAGAACAAGAATAAAAAAGGAAGGTTGTATGTCGAATGCAGTGTCAAAAACCTTCACCCAACATTGATAAATGTGTAATGTGAGGCATCCTTGGAGTTTGAACAGAAAATAATCTCATGAGAGACTAATCACTAGAACACTAGACTCATCTAAGATCGAAAACAACCAACTAGATTCGAGAGAAGCAAACCCGACAGTTATTGTGAGGAGTAAAAGTATACAGTTGGTAGAGGTAGGCATCAGTAAAATTCAACTGGAAAACATGATAGAAAGTATGGATGTTGATGACTCAAGCTCTGTGATATGTCTATCTCCCATAAAATATGGTATCCCTCGTATAAGAGACTTCCTCCATCAAAGGATTCATATAGAACCTCAATCAATCCTCCAAGTTGTGGTATAGAATGGATGAAAATGGAAATATGTGTGGCAGGATTTTGATGAAATTATAGAAATAGATCAAATTCATCTTGAGAGTCAGAAGAAGAAATCATACTCCTCCATATTAAGGATCTCATGGACTCAAGCCCCTATTGAATATACTTATTGAAGAAGAAGAATCTAGATCAATGAATAGTCAAGATGAACCGACATGTCCATTTAAAATATGGTTCGTTGAATACTTAGATAAAATTTTCCAGACATATAAGATAATCCCAACAAATGAAGAAATAGAAATATTGGAAAAACATATTCCAACTAGAGTACAATAATTGATTGTGATAGTTGCATCAATCACCCAACAATAGACTCACCTAGTCAAAATACAACTGACTTCACAATTGACTCTTCCAATCAATCAACAAACATAAACCCCTCCTATAAATCCAAATCCAAAACCTTCAACCAAAGGTAATATGGGTCTAAACTACATCCCCATTTATGAGGGAGACAAGGATCCCAAATGACACTGGTTTGTTTATGATAAATTGATGTTGTCGATATTATAGATAAAGAAAAATAAATGGCCCAGTTCAGTGAAGCATTACAAGCTAGAGCACTCATGTGGTTTATGAACTTCACAAAAAATAAGAGGTGATCAAAAGAAGGTGTCAAGAATAGCTTCCTTACATTATTTAAATCCCAAGACATTAAGCATTTCGCATCAAAAAAGATTAAAGAGATAAAAAAAAATACAAGATAAACAATACATAAATACAATAAAATTAGAGTGCCACTTTTAATGCACGATGTACATACATGTGAGGAAGCCTTGAAAAGGGCACGACGCATAGAAATAAATGATGATGGGCCATTGACTTCCTCATCAGTTCAAAAAAGACTACAATAAAAATTGTAAATATTACAACAGTATTTAAAGAACATGACTGTAAGACAAAATTAAATCTAGTGCACCTTTTGTTTTACTGAAGGACACATGAAAGACTATTGTAACTTTAATGATGCACTATATAGAGACCTCGATATTCATCAAATTCAATCCAAAAACTATTATAACATTTTTCAATCTATGACACATCACGGCACAAGAGGATGTCTTCATAACTTTAAGAACGCCAAACCCAAGTGGTGCCTCATTTGCGAGGAGAATATCCATTCGATGCAAGAATGTAGATTAAACAAACGAAATAAGTCCAACTTTCATTTTGTATATCATACTCAGTTGGTTGAACAAAATGATGACTAGGGAGCCGCAAATGGATACCAACGTCGTGGAAGAGGTGTTTATCAAGGCAGAGGAGGTATATTTTTTAGAGGCTAAGGACATGGTCGAGGAAAATCTCATTGCTTCCTCTATTGGAAATACAATGATATTAGCCCCGACTGTCCCATTAAAGAAAGAATCAACTTAAAATTTTGTAATATGTATGGAGTGGGTGATCACTCATTGGAAGATTGTCCAACAGTCTTAGAAAAAGTAATGAACAAAAGAACTCTAAATATTTTACATATTGTGCCAAAAACACGAAGTACTCAACTCAAATAATATACATGTCATCACAATATCTAGAATAGTTCGGGACAATTACATGAACAAAGAATCACCGATTCAACAACTAGGAAACTAAAACACCTATCCAGACTCAGAACAAGAGTACCAACTGATGCAAGAAGCACTCAAATTATTCAAGAACATTTATCATGATAAATTATTCAGTCACTAAAGATGTTGTCTTAGACAAATTCCTTTAGATTTTAAAAGAAAAATAGTTGGTTGGTCGACTGATTGAATTACTCAACATTTTAAGGGAATATAAGGAAGACTAATGACCTTACAAAATCCTTCGACAATTGTCGTAAGATAAACATATCAATGATTATGACCCCCAAGTCAATCTTGAAATCAACGAACACATTATCTGACAGGTTGTTGTTGATTTTGGATCACAAGTTAATATTCTTCACCAAGACACATGGATAAAACTTGAAATACCTGCGCTTTCACCCACAATGATTTATCTAAAGTTGGTAGATTTGAGATTCATCAAACTAATCATAATCTTCATAAATGTGAAAATGCATATAATGGGAATTCTGACTTTGGAAAATTTTTAATTGATCGACTTGGTCGAGGGAATCCCTATGTATCCTGCATTAGTAGGCTAACCTTGGGGATGAAATATGAAAGCCATTATCTCTCTTGAGAGAGATGGGCTCAAACTCAAGGGAAGTGGTAGGAATATTATAATACCTCTCGACCCCAAAGAAGGAATACCATGGGATGAAACATGGGATGAAGATCAGGAGGCCCAACAATTATATCAAATTGTGAATGAAGAAAGAGACAATGTCAAACCGAATGTGCAAGGAAAAATTTTATTAGGTTCAACCTTGTCCATTGGTCAAAATTTAGATATATAATTATGTAATTAGAAAGTGGAGAATTATGATTCGAATGCAAAGGAGTGTTGGTCAATAGAAGCAATAACAATTAAAATATTGGGAACTTACTTTTCCATCAAGTTTGTACCCATCCTTTATGTAAAAAAGATGAAGCAAATACCAACTATCATTTCAATCTACTTGAATTCAGGCCCACCACTTCGGTTCAACGAAAGAAGTTCTTTGTTAGCTCATGTCAACAATGTTTCAAAAATATTGAGGGAACACAGTCGAATACAAAGTCTTATTGAATCTTTCACCGACCAAGATGCTCGCTGGTGGGAGACTCATGTCTGCAAACATGGACCACTACCACAACATATTTCAAAGAGTAACTTGGAGGTAGGAAATTATCAACAAAGTCTGACATACCTATCTTCAAACCTGGTTTTGACCCAGTGGCCTAGATTGATCAATGTGAAAATGTATGGAGGAGAGTGCACTATAGAGATGAGAGAATTTGTCCACATATGTTTCCTAACACATTGGATGATAAACCACATAAATGGTATAGCATAGAAGAAGCATGTGGTCATAAATTCAATTGGAATGACATGAAACAAAATTTCATTAAATATTTGGAGTTCAATCTCAAGGAGGCACAATTAATAGAAGAATCTCTTGAGTTAAAAATAAATATTGAAAAAACAAATACCGACCAAGTATAAAAGAGGGGAAAGGATAAAGTTGGCATGGGTTCGACATCAACTTGCAACTTTGTGTCATATCAACACCAAATAAATCAAAGCGCCCGTCGGTTGGACATGGAAAACATAAGATTTCCAGGCCAAATTTTCAATGCAACAAAGTTATCTTTCTCTGATGATTCTAATAGATTTACAAAAGGATCTTCGAGTTTATGAACTATTACCTCTTGATCAGCAAAAAGACAAGAATTTCCTTCATTTTTTATTGATGCTCCTTGTTCTATTTAATCATACTTAAGATCATTTCCAAATGAAATAAAGAAAATATGTTCACCCCTCTTATCATTCATAGAAATAATAGGCTTTGTATGTTCTTGTGCAACAACATCTATCTCAAATGTATGATGAATGTCTAAAGATCCTTCTTGATGCAATTCAATAGAAACCTTATTTTGATTATGAAAAGAATCAAGGAAAATGGTTCCTTTTTCATTGTCCTCCTGTGACTTTGTTTGGAAAGTGCCATATATTGGCTTGTTACCTTCTTGAAAATTCATGATGTGTAACGGTTTATTGCCGAAAGTTTTTATAGATGCAACTTCAAAATTTTGATTTTGACACACTTTTTCTTGAAATAAGGATTCAGAAAATGAATAGGTTGAGGAAATATTTGACCAACTATCCCTATATTTCTCTCAGTCACATATAAATTGGAAATCTTGCTACATATATTCATCAATCTATAGATATGGATCATGACTGTCTACATAAAGATGTTGATTTATTTCATTTTCATCCATAGAAGAAACTACAGTCTGCTGAAAATTTTCCTGAGTATCATGGTCATTAGTCTCTACTATTTCTTCCTGATGTTGAAAAGGATTCTTATAAATAGCCTCTATGATTTCATCATCCATAAATACTTCATCTTCATAGAAATTTTCAAGATTTTGAATGAAAATTTCAAAAGAGTCACAACAATTTTGAACAAACAACAAAGATAGATAGGATCCTTTATAATTTTCAAAAAATATTGTATGAAAATCCTTTAAAGAATATAAACTAGCATCTGGTAATTTTTCATACCAGGATCTTGCCTTTCCTTCCAAAGTGTCCATGAACATTTTCATCAAACAACCTTCATGACATTCAACCTTTAGCTTACGTGAATGCATATGAAACTTAACCAAATGCAAAGCAACATCATCCCCTTCCTTGTCATTGAACTTTGGCAAATAAGTTTGCCAATCTATACAAGGCATTCGATTCGAAAAACCAAGAATATGTGAACAATTCATAGGAGCATACCTTACAGATGAATTCATTTTTGGAAAGTGGAGTCATCAATAAACTCTTTAAGCTATGGATTCTTTGGATAGTGAAGATGCCATGAAACCTATGAAATGTGGATTCTTCTGAAAACGGACTCGCTAGGGTAAAAAATACAGCCAAATTTTGTGTCTCACTCTCTGTCCACCCTCGGGAATCAGATCTGGATATTTTTCGTTCTTTCCCATGGAATATTTCACCTTCTCTCCCTAGCAACGATGCAAAAATGTTATCACTTTATAGATTTATGTGGTTGCTAAAGAAAATCCTAGAGGTAAGCACAAACCAACTTTAGGCTAGAAACTGGCCTTTTCAACCAGAGAGGGCTCTCTCAATGAATATATTGTCTAATGATAAGTCAAATATAGCTCATGTTCTTAGGACGGTGGCTAGATCTGTAAATAAATATATGTTTTTTAAAATGTGGTTGGTAGTAGGAATGAGGAGAAGATAATCGTTGGGCATGGAATCAATAATTGAGTTATTTGTGAAAATGATCAATAACTTGGTGGGGAAAAAAAATATGTCAACAGAGGAAAGGTAGACAATACATTTAAGTGATTTAATTCTCTATAGTATGGTGGAGGAATAGGAGGAATATAGTCCATCAAGGTAGAGCATCTATCTAAGGATGAAATATGCAATGACTTCAGAAGAAGAATGAAAGTATTTAATTGGTGTGTTTTCAGAGCATTTAATAATGAATTCTGAAACATCAATTCTAAATTAAATACTTAGAAGATTACACATTCAATGGAAAATTATATAAATAAACACAAAGAGACAAGAAATTCATAGAATCAAAGGCATTGGCACATGAGTATTTCCATAAAACTACTATGTACCTCTGTATTGATCGCTTTCCAATAAGTTCAGAAAATATTACATGCATAGTCAATATATTTTTCCTTCACTCTCGAACCCTTCTATAATCCTTTTCATTACAATATATATCATTACATTACAATCAAACTCAATTGTGTCGAAATATTTAGGGTTTCACATTCTAGAAGGAGTTACAAACTAACTCGTATTTTTTAGGGTCTAGTTTTTAACTAATTAAATTTGTTGAAAATATGGAAAAATGGGTTGTAAAGATCCATTAGAATCTCCCAAACCATGACACGTGTGAAAAACCTGAGAGAGTTTTTTTTAGATGAGACCGTTCTTGAGAAAAAACTCTTTCAGTTTGTTGATATCAATCACCATCTACTTGGAATCTAAGCTTGAAGTTGACTGCAAAAACAGTCAGCTACAAGAAATTTCGCAGCAAATTGCAGTTTCAGAGCAAATCACAGTTTTGATGATTTTAAAGAGGAAATAGAACATGACTATAAAAAATTGATTTACATGGAAAACATTGACTCCCATGGTGTTACTCCCATGATTTCATGATCATTATGGATATCTCTAAAGCGATTTGACATGATAGTTAGTCGTTGCGAAAATCTAGGAGGTTTTGCAGTGAATTTGAACTAATTGGTTACAAGTCCTTAAAAGGTACAAATCAGATTGGGAAACCTATGAAACCTTTAGTACATGTGATAACATGTTCCCATGACTTTATTAAGACATAATGTAACCACTTAAGACTCACCCTCTTCAAATAATGACAAAGGACTATAGGATAGAAATGTGACACAACTGACTTGACCTTAGATAAGACTAACCATTTTACCTATGACTTGAGATGATGTTCTAATTCCCTTAGACATGGCCCAATAAAACCCAAAATTGACTCATAAGTGAACAAACTCAAAAACTTGTCATGGAACGCTAACCCTAGGACCTTGACACATGGTCATGACCACAAGACTCAATAGAAACAAAACAAAATGTTTTGACTTTGTAAATTTACACATACTAACACAATCAACAAGCTCCTCTATAAATATTTTGAATTTGTATGGAGTCTTTTGAGATTTGGGTACCTTGGTAAGTGGTTCCCTTGTGGTTTTGAGTCTCTAACCATAAGTGGGAAATACTTTGGTACTATGTACCTTGTACTTTATGCTTGATTCAACTTTGACTTAACTTAAGTCAAAAAGTTGATTTGTTGTCACTTAGGCAAAAGTGACTAATTATTCACTTTGTGGGTGAATGAGGGGACATAAAGTGAACTTAGGGAACTTAATCCAAAGTTTGTTTTTGAGTGAGATTATTGTGGGATGATCTCAACCTTTGATTAGATATTGGATGGAGATGTCTCAACCATCAATCTCTTAGGTTTCCTTATGGAGGTTCAAGAGGGGCGCATAGCGCCAAGAGAGGCTCATTCTATCTTTTGTTCACTTGGATAGGAAGAGGAGAGAAATGGATATGGGAACGGAAGAAATATATGAGGGTTTCAAGGATGCCTCCTTCCATGGAGGGCTCTAGGAGGCTTTGGCTTCCATTATTTTGTGGTGTTGATGCTTTCTTGGAGGAGGGCGCACTTATAGAAGGGAGGTATTGCTCTTGTCAGATTGCTTTGAGGAGTGTTTTGTTGGAGAGGTAGCACACAAGGTCAGACTTGTGTGTAATGGTTTCTTCTAAAAAGCTTCAAGCATCAAGGGTGCAAGATTTTTGTGGGATTGAGCAACAAGGTAGAAGGTCGCACCATGCTTGGGTGCATCTACCTTCTTGAACTTGTATAGCAGCTTGAGAGGGGTTTCCATTGTATCAGGTTCATTTGTTTCATGTACTTGTTGTATCTCACATTATTTACATCACATATATAGACTTATATTCCAAACTGGTTTTCCCCCGAGGGTTTTGTCCAGGGTCGTGTTGACCAAATATCTTTGTGTCCATTTTCGTGTATCCTAGAGTTTAGAAAATCATTATTTCAGTTGTAAAGATATAGAGGTGTGTTACATATTTAGGGAATTCATGTGCTAACCTATTGGCTACTAAAACTACATGTTAGAGCACCTTAAAAGCTTATGTAACCTTAACATAACAACAGAAAAGTTCTTGAACAGTGTGTTGTTATAAAACAATAGAAAATAAGTGTTTGACATTTGAAACTTACATCCAACTTGAGGTCAAAGACAGAACTAGTTGGAAGTATGTTAAGACCTCAGAAAATCTTCATGGTATCAAAGCCCTTGGTGGCTAAATCTTGTTGATTTTGGAAAACATTTTGTGGATAGTTCTAGACAGCTTATGGGCAGATTTCTTGACAGCGATTTGTAGGAGTTGTTGGAAGAAATTTGTGTGACAGTTGGTGGACCAAGACTCATCATCTTTTCACAGCTACTTGCTAGAAGTGAGGCTGATTTTTCACAACCTCTTTTCACACCTATTTTCTAGGAGTGAGGTTGTAGTTCTACTGCCTCTTTTCACACCTGTGTTGAATGGAGTGAGGCAGTGATATTTTGCAGTTGCAGCATCAGTGTGAGTATAGTGGGAAATCATGTTAGTATCCTAGTTGTGGGAAGAGGATAGGCTAGCCAGAGCTAGCAACTAGTCCCCTTGGAAGACCAGGCTTATCTTTGTACTAGAGGATATTGAAATATGGGATATAGTTCAGGATCTCGTTGTTTCTCCTCATATCACTACTCTCATGTTGGTGGAAGAGTTCAGGAAGAGGAAAAACAAGGAAAAGAGAAATATTTTTTATGCAGTGAGGGATCACATCATACCCCACTTGAATGGTAAAGACTTTGCATTTGAGATGTGGAAAATGTAGATTTTAACCTTGTACAATATTTATTGCAAACAGATTTTCAGTAAAAGAACAGAAAAGATACAATGGAAAATACAAACATTACACAGAGATTTTTCCCCTGGAAACCTAAACTGGGAAAACTAGCATATTCTATATTCAATCATAGTGATACATTGTTTATAATACAATATACATATAGGATCCAACGGCATCCAAAACCCTAACCCAATGACATGGATTAGTCAACAACCCTAATTCCTTAACCGGAAATAGAAAACCATCAGCAAAAAAACATGTGTCGAAAATTGAGGCAACATGAAAAACGAGGAAAACATGTGACACGTTTCTCGAGGAAAAAACAATATATCGGGGGAGTTTCCCCTACAACCCCCCTCAAGCCCTCCTACACTCTCGATGCAACGTAGAACTACTACTTGTGAAAAGAATATAACACATACCCAACATTCTCTCGCTTGTTGTTTTCCTTGCATACATGGGGTTACAAGGTTACATAGTCAA
>ML798676.1:216008-232828 GCA_009831015.1 Picea engelmannii | reverse complement strand
TTTTCTTCTGTAGAAGGAGATTCTTCAGATCCCTTCTTTTTCTCAACTTTGGATCTACATTGCTTCTTGTAGTTCCCTTCTTTTCCACATCTCCAACATACATTTACAAACTTTCCGGAAGATTTAGATCTACCCTTAGACTTATATATCCTACTTGAGAAATTGGATCTATTTCTTTCCTTGGAGCGTCGTCTTGCAAATAATGTGTCTATGCTCTGTCATTCCATATTATTTTGTCTCATCTCCTTCGAAAACAAGGATGATACCACTTCATCAAAATTCAAGGTAGTTGTATTAATACCTATGGCCACAACCAGACTATCCCACGAGTCTAGTAAAGACCGCAGTAAATTGATACACTTATATTCATCTAAAATTTTAATCTCAACAGATACTAACTGACTTACCATAGTATTGAAAGCATTCAAATGCTCTGCCACCAAGTCTCCATCTCTCATCCTCAAATTATAAAGCTTCTTTCTCGGGAATAGTTTATTTACTAGGGACTTAGACTGATACAACTTCCCCAACTTATCCAATAAATCCTTGGTTTTATCTTCCTCTAACACATTCACTAATATTGAATATTAGAGACATAGTTGGATTGTGCTCTTCGCCTTCCGATACAAATTTTTTCAATCATCTATTGAAGTTCCTGTAGGTGCAGTACATGGATCTACCGTGATCCACTAATCTTTGTCCACCAACATATCTTCCATATTGAGCTTCCACAACTCAAAACTTTTCCCATTAAACTTCTCAATATCCATTTTCGAATTGCTTGTCATTTATTTTCACCTGAAAAATCAATACCATAGATCTCCCACTGTAAAAAGGCTTATCACAGTCCCAAGCCAAACCCTTGACCACAAAGGCGTCCCCCTGAAGGAAACAAAGCTCTGATACCAAATGTATATTTTAACCTCGTACAATATTTACTGCAAACATATTTTCAGTAAAAGAACAGAAAAGATACAATGGAAAATGAAAACATTACATAGAGATTTTTCCACTGGAAACTCAAACCGGGAAAACCAACATATTCTATATTCATTCATAGTGATACATTGTTTACAATACAATATACATATAGGATCCAGTGGCATCCAAAACCCTAACCCAATGACCTGTATTAGTCAACAACCCCAATTCATTAACCGTAAATAGAAAACCATCCACAAAAGACCATGTGTCAAAAAGCTGCCCAACAATGGACATGAAAATCGAGGCAACATGAAAAATGAGGCAAAAATTCAACACGTTTCCTGAGGAAAAACAAATTCTCGGGGGCGTTGCCCCTGCACCCCCTTTCAAACCCCCCCGCGCGCTCAGTGCAACGCAGACACTACTACTTCTGCAAAGAATATAACACATACCCAACAATGTGGGCATCCTTGTGCAAGCTTTACAATATCTCTAACTAGAATCAAAAGATGGTTCTGTAGGAGAGACTCGGGAGAATTCAGATGCTCAAGACTGAGTCGGTCACTTCTTGCCTTGGAATATTCACTCATATCATATATGAGCTAGCATCCTTCAAAGAGATAGTGGACCTAGACTTTATGGCGAGGACAACTTTAAACAGCTTTTCCAAACCATGGGGTCCATTTGTTCAAGGCATTGTTGCTCAGGGGGTTATGCCTACTTGGGAGAGAATTTGGGATGATTTTGTACAAGAGGAGACAATATGCACCTCAGATTCTTCAGGAAAATAGTGAATATCTCAGGGTGATGAGGATATTTCTCTTTAGACAAAGGGCAAGAAGAAGGTCGGCAAGGGTGCATGACAAGGTCCCAAGTTTGGGGCCAAGCCACAGGGAGAGATAAGTAGTGGGCAGAAGAGGGATATGAGAAAATTGAAGTGATTTTTTTGTAAGAGGATCGGGCACTATGCTAGAAATTTTCCTAACAGGAAGAAGAAGTAGGGTGGTACGGCAGCTACAGCAGAGGAGGTAGAGTTTCAGACACAGTTTGAGAGGGAGTGTGACTTCCTTATTTGTTGCACTTCAGTTGAGATGACACCCAATATATGGTACATAGATAGTGGGGCTTCGAGCTACATGACTGATGTGAGGGAGAATTTTATTGATCTCAGAGATACCTAGGTCAGGATGGATATTTATGTCAGTGATGACACCATAGTAAGAGTTATTGTGCATGGAGTAGTTACATTTTAGAGAGATGGTTTGTCACCTATTTGGTTGATGGATGTTCTCTACGTCCATGGGTTGAAGAAGAATCTTATATCAGTTTCCACCCTCCAGGATAGGGATATTGAGGTGTCCTTCAAAGGGATAGAGGTCCTCATACACCCTAAGGGGTCATGTCTCACATTAGGGCATGGGATTGGAGTGAGGGATGGGAAACTATTAAGATTGATTTTTCAGCCACTTCATGCTTTGGAAGTGAGTAGCGACAGAAGCAGTCAGTTATGTGAGTTATGGCATTGGAGGATGGCTCACCTTCATCATGGGGCTCTTGGAGGACTGAGAGAGTTTGTGACATGAGTGCCATAGTTCAATTCATAGCATCAATATGTGTGCATAGGGTGTGCTCTTTGTAAGTTTACCAAGGCTTCTTTTCCCAACAGTGACTGCAAGTCAATTGGGGTACTAGATTTAGTACACACAGATGTGTGTGGGCCTATGTCTTGGGCATCCTTGAGTATTCATGAGTAATATCTCACATTCATTGATGACTACTCCAGGAATACCTAGATCTATTTCCTGAAGACCAAGAGTGAGGTCTTCAAGAGGTTCCAGAGTTCAAAGATCTTGTTGAGAACCAGACATGAAAGAGGATCAAGGTCTTGCGGTTAGATAATGGAGGTGAGTATTCCTCCATTGAGTTTGTAGACTTTTGTACCCGTGAAGGTATCATAATACATATGTTTGTTCCTTACAACCCCTAGCATAATGGGGTTTCCGGGAGGAAGAATAGGGTGATTGCAAGTGCAACGAGATCTATGTTGCATGATCAATTTTTTCCTCTATACCTATGGGCATAGGCGAGTGCTCTTGCAGTTTACTTGCAGAACAGGAGCCCCAACAGGATTTTGGGGAAGATGACTCCTAAGGAGGCCTTCAATGGTAGGAGGCCCGATTTATAGCAAATCATGATTTTTGGTTGCTTGACTTATTCTCATGTCCCCTGAGAGAGGAGAATAAAGCTAGACCCCACATCCCAATAGGGTATTCTAGTTGGATACTCAGAGGTCTCCAAAGCCTACTAGATTTAAATTTCATCACTGTAGAGAGTGGTGTGAGAAGAGATGTTATATTTGAGGAGGGTAGGGATTATCATAGATCTCTCAAGTCAAGATTTAGTGTTGAGAATGATGCAAAGACACAGATTGATGTCACAAAGGGAGCACAACCTCAGGTTTCTGGTACATGAGTTTCATGGGTGATAGGGTCAGCTTGCATAGCTTTAGGTTCACAGTCACAGGGGGTTCAGGAAGAGGGTGCATAGGATTCACGATCTTGGAGTTTTGGGAGTAGGCTTGAGGTAGATACTCGTGGGAAGAGAGATCTTACTTCTCCTTTGACTACTTCAAGGAAAACGAAACCGAGATGGTTTCAGGAGACCCTGAAGGAAGCCAAGGAGAACGTAGGAGATCTCATGAGACATTTTAGAGAGAGAAAAGCACCAGAGAGGCTTAGGTCTTATTTGGATATGGTGACAATTATCTCAAATACAGAGCCACAGACATTTGTGCAGTCAGTTGACCAACAAGTTTGGCGAGAGGCCATGCTGGAGGAGTATGACTCCATTATGCCCAATGATGTTTGGGAGGTGGTTTTGAGGCCAGTGGGGAAGTCAATTGTGACTTCCATGCGGTTGTACAAGACCAATTATGTTTTATATAGTATCATAGAGAAACACAAGGTTCATTTTGTGGTGTGGGGATTCTCTCAAGTAGAGGGAGTCGATTATGATGAGACATTCACACCAGTTGCGAGATACACCATGAACATGAGTATTATTTCCATAGCAGTGGAGATGGGTTGGAGAATACATCTAATGGATGTAAAGACCGCATTTCTCAATGGATTTATAGAGGATGAGATATACATTGAGAAGCCACAGGGGTTCGAGGTGAGTGAGAGAGAGTCTCATGTGTGCCTTTTGAAAAAGGAACTATATGGTATGAAGCAAGCTCTCAGAGATTGGTATTCACGCATTGACACATACTTGCTTTAGATGGGATTTGAGAAGATTGATGTTGATCCTAACCTCTATTACATCATTAGAGATGAGGACAAGCGCATTCTCATTTTATACGTGGAGGACTTCTTCATCACAGGTGCAGATGATCTCATAGCTGAGTGTAAGTTGGGACTTGCATCAGATTTTGAGAAGAGTGACATCGGGTTGATCCACTATTTTCTAGGCATGGAGGTATGGTAGGAGGAGGGTCACATATTCCTGGGATAGGGGAAGTATGTTGCAAACATTTTTAGCAGGTTTTAGATGGAGGACTGCAAGCCTATGTCAACTCCCATGGTCACCAAATGAAAGAATCTTAGTGCTTCAGATTCCCAGTTGGTGGATGCTACAGTTTATAGACAATTGATTGTATCTTTGATGTATCTGGTCAACACTCGACCAAATATTTGTTTTTCCATGAACACTCTCAGCCAACATATGGTAGAGCCTAGGAGTGTTCACTGAATTGGGGAAAAACATGTGTTGAGGTACATTGCAGGGTCAGATGATTATGGCCTAGACTATATCATATATGATGGAGTCATTTTGGTTGGCTACATAGACTTAGACTGGGCAGGATGTGCTACTGACAGGAAGAGAACCTCGGGGTGTCATTTTGGGTTGGGGTCGGGACTTGTTCCCTGGTTCAGTCGAAAATACAAGTCAGTTGCTTTGAGTTTCATCGAGGTAGAGTATATGGTGGCCAGTCATGCCATTTGCGAGGCCATTTGGCTTCGTAAGATGCTGGTAGGATTATTTGGTAAGGAGTTTCCTCCGACCATCATTCACTGTGATAATCAGAGTTGTATCAAACTCTCTGAGAATCTAGTTTTTCATGACACGTCGAAGCATATATAAATCATATACCACTTCATCAGAGATTGGGTTCAACGAGGTGCAGTACAGTTATAGTATATATTGGCTGATGAGAAAATTGCATATATTCTCACCAAGGCCCTACCAAGGGGAAAACATGTCTACTTCAGAGACAAGATGGGCCTTATGAGAAACAGTTTCCTTGGTAAGAGGGAGTGTTGAGATTTGGGTACCTTGGGAAGTGTTCCCCTTGTGGTTTTGAGTCTCTAACCACAAGTGGTAAATACTTTGGTACTATGTACCTTGTACTTTATGTCTAATTCAACTTTGACTTAACTTAAGTAAAAAAGTTAATTTTTGTCACTTAGGCAAAACTGACTAATTAGTCACTTTGTGGGTGAATGAGGGGACACAAAGTGAACTTAGGGAACTTAACCCAAAGTGGGTTTGTGAGTGATATTATTGTGGAATGATCTCAACCTTTGATTAGACATGGGATGGAGAGATCTCAACCAACCATCTCTTAGGTTTCCTTATGGAGGTTCAAGAGGGGCACATAGCGCCAAGAGAGGCTCATTCTATATTTTGTTCACTTGGAGAGGAAGAGGATAGAAATAGATATGGGAATGGAAGAAATGGATGAGGTTTTCAAGGGTGCCTCCTTCCATGGAGGGCTATAGGAGGCTTTGGCTTCCATTATTTTTTGGTATTGATGCTTGCTTGGAGGAGGGCACTCTATAGGAGGAGGGCGCACTTTTAGAAAGGAGGTATTTCTCTTGTCATATTGATTTAAGGAGTGTTTTGTTGGAGAGATATCACACAAGGTCAGACATGTGTGTAAGGGTTTCTTCTACAAAGATTCAAGCAGCAAGGGTGCAAGCTTTCAGTGGGATTGAGCAACAAGGGAGAAGGGTGTACCATGATTGGGAGCATCTACCTTCTTGGACTTGTATAGTAGCTTGAGAGGGGTTTACATTGTATTAGGTTCATTTGTTTCATGTAATTTTTGTATCTCACATTCTTTACATCACATATATGGACCTATATTCCAAACTGGTTGTCCTCGGGGGGATATTGTCCATAGTCGTGTTGACCAAAAACCTTTGTGTCCATTTTCATGTATGCTAGAGTTTAGAACAACATTATTTTAGTTGTAAATATATATAGGTGTGTTACATATTTAAGGCATACATGTGCTAACCTATTGGCTACTAAAACTACATGCTAGAGCACATTAAAAGCTTATGTAACCTTAACAAAGCAGTATAAAAGTTCATAAACAGTTTGTTGTTATAAAAGAGCAGCAAAAAAGTGTTTGACAGTTGAAACTTAGAGCCAACTTGAGCTCAAATATAGACCTATTTGGAAGCATGTTAGGACCTCAGAAAATCTTCCAAGTCAAGAGTGTAATCAATATTTTTAATTACTAAAATGAAAATTAGTAGAGGCACCTATATTGTGATTCCCCAACTGGTCAAGGAAAATTCATGTACACATCAATGCATCATCCAACATTATTTTTGGATCAGTATTACCAAAACCATATTTGTATACAGTTATTTTTCACCTGATCACCTAATGGGCATCATCTAGAGGTCAGTAGTCTAAAACACTGAATTATACCACTTTTCCCCTAAGTTTGCAATCCCTTTTTGTTTGTTCATTGGTTATCCCTTTACATCCCATGACCAAAATCATTGGTCTCTCCTTTTCCTCTTTCAAAGGGAGACCAGTCCCTCCTTGCAAGAATGAAAGGCTCAGCCAGGTCTATTACTCCCTATTTAGGAGTAGTTTCTATGAGATTAGATTAAACCTTGGATTTTTCATGGTTCGACCTCGAGAAGATTGTTATATTGGGCATCTTGATCCTATATAGATTAACCTTTGATATTATCTCTATTATCCTATATATTGAGGATTTATCATGGGAAAAGGGGAGAGAAAAGTGAAATCAAACTTATACTTATGGTTTGATTACAAATCTTGGGAAAGGGACTTGGGAAAGAGCTTCATCAACTTCTTGGATTGTAAGTTGTAATCCATTTGTTTTATCAATAGAATATGTACAATATTTTCCTCCTTACTTGATTGTATGTGATTGTTATGATCTTTGTAGGGAAATGATATTTGTATGTTATGTCATTAGATCTATTATCCATGTATACATGATTCGTTTGATCTTGTGAAAGTTTTTTGTGTCTCTATGCGTGTAGATCCATGTTGGTAAGAGTGAATGGAATCTTCGAGAAAGCTAACAACTAAGGAGCATGCAGGGACAATCGTCAGATCACCGGGTAAACCTTTCATTCCATCAACTTGTAGATTATTTATGTGTATAATTTAGATTTAGGAAAATCTGTTGTTTGCATCTCTATTATGTCTTAGGTCTAGGAAGAGCATAAGGAAGGTAACTCCTGCAGGGCTCATTTACCCTACAACACATATGATGATATGCTTGACCATACAAATGCATATGCCATTCAAAAATATAATAAAGAAGAATGCAACTACTCGATGATGGAAAGAGAAGGTTTAGCTATGATTTTTTCTCTTTAGAAATTTAGACATTATTTGTTGGCAAATCCTTTTACATTCTTTACCGATCAGCAAGCCTTAAATACTTGGTGAATAAACCGGTACATTAGGGAAGAATCGGTCAATGGATATTATTATATCAAGAATTCAACATCAGCTCAGACCACCTTTCCCGACTAGAAATAGAGGAAGAACCAACGGGGATCAATGACAACCATCTATATTCTCATCTATATCGGGTTGAGGTAACCCATAAGGATTTAGAAGACATAGTTCAATTCTTGGAGGAAGGGAAGGCTGTTGAAGTTATTCCTGAAAATAAGAAGAAGGTTCTAACATTAAAAGAAGCTCCATTCCCTCTCATGAATGGATATCTATATAAACTTGGACTTCTAGATATATGAAGGATATTCTCTTTGGAACATGAGAGACAAGGAATAATGGATGAAGCTCACAACATGGAAGATTCTTCAGGTAGGCCTTTGGTGCGAAAATTTACATATGGATTGTTGGATGAAGTTTAAACAATATGATATCTGTCAAAAAATGGGTCGACCCTTGTGGAAAAATGAGATTCCTTTATGATGTAGACCCCCTATCCCTCTTAAGGGCTGCGCAACCTCTCGGTAAGGATCTTTGATTCTGGAGCCGGAACGGATCTCCTGGTTCCGAACTGAAACCTCTATCTCCAAGTCCACAGGCCCTTGTCTGTGTTTTTCCCGTGCAAACCAATACTAGGCATGAGCCTCCACTCCACATGACTGCAGGCATGATCACGGGCTTAGCCTAAAAGGCACAACATGTTTCACGACTCTAGGGTTTCCAATACAACGAGTCATTGGCTCGTCTAAGTCCTGAAACCCTGATGAGGTCTAACGGAGGTTAGCCCCTCCCTTTCCCTAGCTCACATGACCACACGCCCATGACCACAATATTTACCATGAAGGCACGTCTGACTCCTCTAATTCACGAATGTCAAAATCACGATGACACGGGATCTACGGCCCAGATCTCCCCTTGGCCGACAGTTGCGATCACTTCGGCGTTTCACGTTTCACGACTTCATCCTTCACTAAGTCTGTTCGTTCCTCCTCCCAGTCTCCAAAATTCTGAAACAATCCCTCGCTGCAGATCAACATCCCTAAGCCTTCGAAAATCCAACCACCCTGATCTTGTCTTGGTGACTCACTATTTTGTTATTCAGGGTCTTGGGAGTCAAGGACCTCTGTCCTCCCAACTCACGATAGTTGATATCACGAAATGGACCAACAGTATCGATCTATTGCGGATCGACGATTTCTATCCCTCATAAGGTTTTGGGTGTTGAAAGGCCCTCACCGTTAACCTTCTCACAGTTCCACTTGATCCAACAGCCTGCGGAATGTTGGTGTTTCCTACTCAAGGCTCTCCACCATTTGTTCAAGTCTTTGTGGGTTTTCCCTCCTAGACGTATGCAACGTTAAAGCTTGTGCACTTGTCTCAAATCAGACGATCGTTGATTCTCCACCGTGATCTGATGGTCAATAACGCTCCTCCTCCTGAGCTTTTAGTCTCTCAGACTTAGAAAAATTTCTAAGTCCCCAAAGGTTTTGACCTCCGCTTCTCCTGGGAAATGGGTTCCTGGATCTCAATAACACTTTCTGAAGTGTTATTCCTCCTGAGCTTCGTCTGGTGCAGACTTCGATTTCTCACGCACTCCTTTCATCTAAGGGATCTCGATAACTCGGATCCAAAGGGTTTCTCACAGAGAAATTCCTCCCGATCTCCTTGGGTTCCCCTCATGCTCGATGAACACCTTGTAGAGCTTCAAATGAAGAGAAACAATTGAAACTGAAAAAATAAATAACATTCACAGTTCCATTCTCTCCTATCTTGATTCATTCACTTGCTCATAAAAACAGAATGACAGGAAATTGCAAACATTGTTCACACACCATGTATTTGGATCAATTTTCCTTTTGTTATATTCACAAGTGCCAAAATGGCTACAAAATACATTCAATTTACAATCACTGAAAACTGGGATCTCCTGCTAACTCACAGTTCTTTTACAACTACTCTCCCTCTGTATCGCAGCTAACCCTATTTGGGCATACCAAAAATCTATTTAAATCTGAAGGCTTTTTAGGGTTTCCCCTACCTACTTATCTACTCTAAAAACTTAATCTACTGGCTATATTAGACCAGTCTCAATCCAGAGCCATAATGGAAACTCCTGCTCCACTTGCGATTTTCAAAACGTGCCTCAAAGGGTAAATTTTGGCACTGGTTCAAGCGTGCCTCCAAAGGTAAATTTTGGCACTGAGTTAAGGCGGATTTAAAAATAGGTTGCAACTTCCAACGTTGAAGTTCTGGAAGAACTCCCACATGTTCAGTGGTCCTGCCTATGCGCGCTTGCCAAAGATGCTCTTACATCATACTCCCCTTGAAAAAAAATTATGGACTCCTGTCCATGAGCTCCTGCACTGGTTTTCCCAGCTTTTGGATGGCAGCTTCATTTTCCCAACTGGAATCTTCGATTTGGTGTCCCTTCCATTTGACCAGATATTCAAAATAGATTTTCCTTCTGGTCTTCTTGCCAATCCTCTGATCCACAATTTTCTCCATCTATAGCTTTTCTGCCATGGGAATCTATTTCTACCACTGAATCTTTCCTTAATATTTTGATCCTTCTGTGTCATCTTTCCTGTAAGGATACAGGTTTGAAACATTGAATATGGGCAAAATTCCCACACCATCTGGCAGCTCAATCTCATAGGCGTTTGCATCAAACTTCCTTAAGATCCTACAGGGTCATATCTTCTTCATCTTCAACTTGTTATATGTTCCCCTAGGGAACCTTTCCTTTTTGAGATGTGACAAAACCTGATCTCCTACTTCAAATTGAAGTTTCCTACAATGTTGATCAGCTTTGTGCTTGTATTTATGGTTAGAACTCTACAACTGTTCTTTGATCTGGCTATGGAGTTTCTGCATTTCAGCAACAAAATCTTCTTTTCCAACGCTTTTGATCTCACCCTGTTCCAAGTCTCTCAACTCAGACACTCCCATGGGTTGAATTCCATATAGTATTTGGAATGGGATCCTTCCAGTACTCTTGTTTGGTGAGTCATTGTAGGCAAATTCTGCTTGTGGCAAAATCTGATCCCACTGATTATGATGCTTCGTGACTAAACTCCTCATTAAATTTCCCAAAATTCTATTTACCACCTCAGTCTGTCCATCTATTTGAGGATGATAATCTGAGATGAAGGACAAATATGTCCCCATATTCTTCCACAACGTCCTCCAAAAGTGACCAACAAATTGTGTATTTGTCCGAGACAATGCTCCTGGGTAGGCCGTTAAGTCTCAAAACTTCTTTGAAAAACATATTTGAAACATGTGTTGCATCACTGGTCTTATGGCATGGGTTGAAATGTGACATCTTTGAAAAACTATCCACTACCACAAATATGGAATCAAATCCCCTTTGTGTTCTTGGCAAACCCAACACACAATCCATACTTATTGCATCCCAAGGTCTCTTTGGTATTGGCAATGGTCGATATAATCCAGTGTTCTATCTTTTCCCCTTTGCATGTTGGCAGATTCTACATATGTTCACAAATTTTATCACCTATGTTCTCATACCTGGCCAACAGTATGAACTGATCAACTGTGAAAATGTTTTTTCATGGCTGAAATGTCCAGCCAATGCTCCACTGTGCTTCTCCTTCAGAAGATTATCCCTCATTGATCATCTTGGTATGCACAACTGATTTCCTCTAAAAAACAGTCCTTCCCGAATCATGTACTCTGTCCACTGACTTCTATCTCTCAGCAAAGGGTTTGTACATGCTTTCTATGCTTCCTCGAAGTCTATATCATCACAATACATATCCTTAAGGTGTTCAAATCCTAAGGTCTTCACCTGGAATTCCTGCAGAATCAAACATCTCCTGCTTAATGCATCAGCGACCTTGTTAGCATTTCTAGCAATATGTTTTATGACAAAAGTAAAATTTTGCATAAACTCAACCCATTTCGCATGCCTTTGATTCACTTTTTCCTGCCTAGTTATGAATTGTAAGGCTTGGTTATCGTTGTACAAGACAAATTCCTATGGGACAAGATAATGTCTCCACTTCTTCAAGGCTTGAATTATGGCATAAAACTCCTTGTCATATGTGGAGTACTTCCTCTTGGTCTCATTCAGCTTCTCACTGAAATAGGCAACAAGTTTGTAATCCTGACTCAAAACTGCTCCTATTGCAACTCCACTTGCATCACATCTTACCTAAAATGTCTTTTCAAAATTTGGCAAGACCAGAATCGGCCATTCTGTTATCTTCTCCTTCAGTATATTGAATCTCCTTTCGGCCTCCTCTATCCACTTGAATGAATTGTGATTCTTCTTCACTATATCCATTATTGGCACACAAATTCCACTGAAGTCTCTGATGAACTTCCTATAGAATCTCGCTAATCCATGGAATATCCTTATCTCGAACATGCTTCTTGGTGACGGCCATTCTCTAATCGCTTTCACCTTATCTAGATCCATCTTCAGTTCATTTGAAGAGATCACAAAACCCAAGTAAATGAGCTTTGTCTTCATAAAAGAGGACTTCTTCATATTTATCAACAACTTCTCCTGTTGCAGCCTCCTCATTACTAACATTAGGTGCCTCAAATGCTCCTCTTTAGTCCTGCTAAAGATCAGTATATCGTCCAGATATACAACTACAAATTTTCTAATGAAATCTTTTAGAATTTTGTTCATCAGACTCATAAAAGTGCTTGGGGAATTTGTTAAGCCAAATGGCATAACCAGCCACTCATACAGACCTTCATTTGTCTTAAAGGTTGTTTTCCATTCATCACCTTCTCTCATCCTGATCTAGTGATATCCACTTTTCAAATCTATCTTAGAAAATAAATTTTCTCCACTTAAGCAATCCATTAAATCATACATTCTTGGTAAAGGAAATCTATACCTCATGGTGATCTTGTTGATGGCTCTCAAGTCTGTGCACATTCTCCATCCTCCATATTTCTTTGGACTCAACACAGTTGGTACTGTGCATGGGCTCAAACTCTCTCTGACCAAACCCTTGTCTAGCAACTCTTGGACTTGGCTCTTCACCTCCTCATGCTCTCTAGGTGTCAATATGTATGTTGCTTTGTTCGACAGACTTTCTCCTAGTATCAATTCTATATGATGATTGATACTTTTGATGGGTGGCAACGAGTTTGGAAGCTCATTCACCACTATATCAGCAAAATTATCCAAGAGTTCCTGAACTTCCTCAGGCAAATCATCCATTGATATACTTGTAAGGATAACTCTAGGTTTCCTTACCACGAAAAACTGCATCTCCTGCTCTTCCTTGACCTCTTTCAGGTGTTCCTTCCCACTCATGAGAAGTATGTTGGTGATGGCTTCCTCTTTCACTCTCTTCTCTTCTATTGGCAGCAACATATGTGTTCTACTATTCTTCTCCAATGTATATGTATTTTTCCTCCCATCATGAATGAAATTTCTGTCAAACTGCCATAGTCTTCCCAACAGAATATGGCATACATCCATGGGAATTACATCACATAGGATTTCATATTTATGACCTCCTATTTTAATCTCAACCAAGCATTGTTTAGTAATCATTACCCGGTGTCCTTTTTGCAACCATGAGAACTTGTATGGATTTGGATGTGCAGTTGTCTTCGGCACCAATTTCTCCACCATCTTTGTGGATACTAGGTTGTCAGTGCTCTCACTGTCAATGATCACCTTGCATACTTTGTCCTTAGCCTTGCAAGTTGTCCTAAAGAGACTGTTTCTCTGCACTGGCTTTTCAATTTCTACCTCTGGCTTTATGAGAACTTTTATCAACATCAGGGATGCTCCATCCTCTGTTGCTTCTGCTTCAACATCTCTTTGTTTCACTTCTGAAATGTGAGCTTCTCCTCCTCCTTCTTTCTTCTTCTTGGGGAATTCCCAAGACATGTTCCTTGTCTTTCCACAGGCATAACATCTTATTCTTCATATGCCTCTTCCTCTAGAAGAGTTTCTTCCACCACCCTGTCTTTCTCAGGAACTTCCTCCTCATTCTGAGTGATTGTGTGGTTTCTCCACCTCATCCTTAGATTGATGTGTTTTGTCACGAGTAAATCCCTTGCTTTTGCTTGGGACCGAGCTTCTACCTCTTCCTTGTTGGCTTTATTTTCTGGTCAGCTTCTCCTCTGCCTTCAATGCAAGCTGATAAGCATCCTCCACGGTCCTGATTGACATCATGTTGAGCTCGTCCTGTATTTCATATATCAGCCCATTTATATACGTATCAACTTTCTCTTCATCTCTCTCTCTTTGTCCAATTTTGATGTTCAGTCGGCAGAACTCCTCGGTGTACTCCTTAACTGTCATCCCTTTTTGTCTCAGGTTCTATAGCTTCCTAGACATATTGATTTGATAGTCCTTGGGTATGAACTTAGGCATTAAATTGGCTACCATTCTATCCCAACTCTTTATCCTTTGCTTACCTTTACTTCTCCTCTCAGACTACAGTTCATCCCACCACAGTGTTGCATGCCCTTTTAGCCTGGTGACTGTCTGCTTCACCTTCTTCTCCTCATCGACATCTTCATAGTTGAAGTGTTTTTCCATGGATCTTATCCAATCCAACAGTTCTTCTGCATCTAGATTTCCCTCATACATGGGAACCTTTATCTTAGCTTTGCCTCCCAACCTGGCAACTACTCTCAACAAACGTTTTTCTGCAACCTCCTCTCCTACATCTTCTTCAACCTTAACCTCTTCACTTGTTGCATCACTGACGTCTCTAGTGTCAGGTGCTCTTCTCTACATTGCTTCCATTGTTTTCAATCTGGCATGAAATTCTTGCATCTCCCTCTCTATAACACAGTTGGCTAAAGGTACCTCTCCTCATCTCCTTGGCGGCATTGTGTCGTCTGCTTGTCACACACAGAGTACAACTTTGAGTTCTCTTCCTCCTCCTTTTCTCTTTCTCTTTCACCTAAAATCTATAGACGAAGAATTTATGCTCTGATACCACCTGATGCAGACCCCCTATCCATCCTAAGGGTTGCATGCCCTTCCGGTCAGGATCTCTAATTCTGGAGCCAGAACGGCTCTCCTGGTTCTGAACTGGAACCTCTATCTCTAAGTCCATATGCTCGTGTCTATGTTTTTCCCATGCAAACCAACACTAGGCTTGAGCCTCCACTCCATGTGACCACGGATGCAACCAGGGGCTTAGCCTAAAAGGCGCATCACATTTCGCAACTTCGGGGTTTCCAATACAACGAGTCCTTGGCTCCTCCAAGTCCTGAAACCCCAATGAGGGATAACAGAGGTTAGCCCCTCCCTTTCCCCAACTCACATGACCACAAGCCCATGACCACAAGCTTTACCATGAAGGCACATCTGACTCCTCCAAGTCACGAACGCTGAAATTGCAATGACGTGGGATCTATGGCCCAGATCTCCCCTTGGACGATGATTGTAAGCACTTTGGTGTTTCACATTTCGCAACTTTTTCCTTCACGAAGTCTGTTCGTTCCTCCTCCTGGTCGTTGAAATGCCGAAACACTCCCTTGTTGCAGATCAACGGCCCTAAGCCTCCAAACATCTGACGGCCCTGATCTTGTCTTGGCAACTCACTATTTTGTGATTCGGGGTCTTGGGAGTCAAGAACCTATGTCCTCCCAACTCACGATAGTCGATATCATGAAATGGACCAACGGTCCAGATCTATTGGGGATCGACGACTGTTATCCCTCTTAATTTTTTGGGCGTTGAAATGACCTCACCGTTAATCTTCTCGTAGTTCCACTTGATCCAACGGCCTGCGGGATGTCGGTGTTTCCTCCTCGAGGCTCTCCACCATCCGTTCAAGTCTTTGTGGGTTTTTCCTCGTAGACATATGCAGCGTTAACGCTTGCGTACTTGTCTCAAATTAGATGGTCATTGATTCTCCACCATGATCTGATGGTCAATAACACTCCTCCTCCTGATCTTTTAGTCTCTTAGACTTAGAAAATTTTCTAAGTCCTCGAAGGTTTCGACCTTCGCTTCTCCTGGGAAATGGGTTCCTGGATCTTGATAACACTTTCTGAAGTGTTATTCCTCCTGAGCTTCGTCTAGTGCAGACTTAGATTTCCCATGCACTCCTTGCATCTAAGGGATCTCAATAACTCGGATCCAAGGGGTTTCTCATAGAGAAATTCCTCTTGATCTCCTTGCATTCCCCTCAGGCTCAATGCACACCATGCAAAGCTTCAAATGAAGAGAAACAATTGAAACTGAAAAAAAAAAACTAACATTCACAGTTCCATTCTCTCCTATATTGATTCATTAACTTGCTCATAAAAACAGAATGACAGGAAATTGCAAACACTGTTCACATACCATGTATTTGGATCAATTTTCCTTCTGTTATATTCACAAGTGCCAAAATGGCTACAAAATACATTCAATTTACAATCACTAAAAACTGGGATCTCCTACTAACTCACAGTTCTCTTACAACTACTCTCCCTCTGTATCGCAGCTAACCCTATCTGGGCGTACCAAAACTCTATTTAACTCCAAAGGATTTTCAGGGTTTCCCCTGCCTACTTATCTACTCTAAAAACTTAATCTACTAGCTATATTAGACCAGTCTCAATCCAGAGCCATAATGGAAACTTCTGCTTCGTTTGTGATTTTCAAAACGTACCTCAAACGATAAATTTCGGCACTGGTTCAAGCGTGCCTCCAAAGGAAAATTCAGATGTTGAGTTAAGGCGGATTTCAAAATCGGCTGCAACTGTCAACTTTGAAGTTCTATAAGAACTCCCACGTGTTGAGTGGTCCTGCCTCTGCGCGCTTGCCAAATATTCTCCTACATCACTTTACACTCGGTAAACCCTAGTTTATCATTTGAAATTTGGGAAATTGACTTTTTTGGCCCATTTCCTAAAAGAGATAAAATAACAGGATCAAAATACATCATCACTGTAGTCGAGTACATAAAAAAATCGTTGGAGGCAGAACCAGTCAAGTTCTTGCACAAAGGAAATTGTAGCTAAATTTATATATGAAAATATAGTTACAATATTTGGATGCCCCTTCGCCATATTATCAACAACCAAGGAACCCAATTTGTTAATGGGGCAATCCAAATATTGTTGAAAAAAACCATTATTGATCATAGGAAGAAATCAACCTATCATCCCCAAGCTAATGGTGTAGTTGAATCCTTCAATAAGACCCTTCA
>ML798676.1:184515-201331 GCA_009831015.1 Picea engelmannii | reverse complement strand
TTCCTCATGTTTAGTAGAGGATTTATTTTTCATGTTTTGTCTCGTGGACTCTAATCTACTTCTGCACTCATGTGCTTTGTGACCAAAATTGTTACATTTGTAACATTCAATATTGGAGTTGATAAGCGGAGCAAAAGGATTATAATTTTTGTCCACAAACTCTTGAAATGTTTTTTTCTTATGTAGTCATTACTAGTAGTATTGTATATATCTCTACTTCTCATATAGTTATATCTTGTATTGGCCCTGCAATTAATGGATTTATGTCCAAAATTATGACAAGAAAAACAGTAACCAAGAAACATATTTCCATACCTTGTTGTAGGAGGTATTCTTAGTGGATCATTTATATTTGCAAACCTTTGAGTTGTTATGTTGCTCGTATCATTCTTGGCAGCATTGTAAGCACTTATCGTGGTGGGAGGTCTTCTGGGTGGAGCTTCCTTTTCAATTTCGACTCTATTGGGAAGATAAGTGATCTTTTGATGACCTTCATTTTTCTATTTTTATTTGCTTCATTTTTTATAGTGTTTCCACTCTGATTGGAACTCCTAAGTACATTTTCATAGCTTTGAGTCTTCTCACATCTTTTTGATATCTCAAAATCAATATTTTTCTTATTGTTTCTATAGCCAAGACCAGTTCTATCAAATGGTGATCTTTGGACATTTAGAATGTCATCTAGGACTGTTGAACTCTTTTCAAACCTCAGATTTTTGTTCAATTGGGTGATTGTCTTATCTAATTCTTTTCTTAGGAAAAAAAATTCAAGTTCTCTTTCATGGAAAATATCCTCAATTTCTTTGAGTTTATTTGCCAAGATTTCTTCAATTCTTTTTTCTTCCTCTGATTATCTTTTTATACCAATAGTCTCAATTTCACCATTTGGTTCATGATGTTCTCCTTTTGATTTTATTAACTGTTCCTTGAGAGACTCATTTTTCTTTTTTATTTTCTCCAATTCACTTAGAGCACAGATTAGTTCACCTTCAAGATTAACCTCTCCTTCCTCATCGGGGTCTTCATGTTTTGAGGTTTCATCATCATAATTCATTGATGGCCATGAATAAAACATTTTATGTGTTTTTTTTTTCTTCATCAGAAGAGATGCCTTCATCATTGGCATACAGATTTTTCTTTTTCATGTAATTCTTCTTTTTCTCTTCATTTTTGTCACTTACATAGTGATCTTTGTTTTTATTAAAATTAGACTCCCTTTTGTATGGAAACTTAGCAACAAAATTTCCTACTCTACCACAATCAAAGCACTTGAAAGGGAGCTTACCTTTGTATTTTCCAATTCCTTTCTTGAGCCTCCTGACGAAGTTTGCTTCCTTTGCATCTGATTCTTCTTCAAAGGAGTCATATGTTTGGTGTCCTTTTGATCTTGTCCCTTTTTATGCTTTCAATTTTGCCTCATGATTTGACGGATTTTCCTACGAAGTTATAATTTCATAGGCTGTAAGGATTTCATGTAATTCATCCATAGCTAGAATATATAAGTCCTTCATTTCTTCAATGGAATATATCTTGGGATGAAATTTTGATGGAAGTGTCATGAGAACCTTTTATACAACAAATGTTTCATCTATGGTTTCACCTAGTCCTTTGATAATGTTAACAACCTCATTCACACGAAGAATGTAGGTTGATATATCTTCATCTTCTCTCATCTTGATATTTTCAATTCGTCCTTTATGATTTTGAAGTTTTTCCTTCTTGACTTTATCATTCCCTTCATATGTATTATGTAATTTGTCCCAAATTTCCTTTGTTGATCCACAATGCATGACTTTAGTAAATTCTAACTTTCCTAATCCATCCAAAATAGCATTCATGGCTTTGAAGTTATTATCATTGAGCTTCTTAGAAGCTACATCATAGAGTTGACTTGCAGGGGCGGTGTAGCCATTTTTGACTAACTGTCAGACATCATATCCCAATGACTATTGGTATACTTTTATTTTGATTCCCCATAATGCATAATCTAATCCATCAAAGAATGGAGACTCATTTTGGGAAGTTCTTTCCTGGTTGTCCATGTGTACCATAGGGATCTACATTCCAGTAGTTAGACTATTTTTGAAGGATCCTCGCTCTAATACCTATTGTTGGAATATTTATCAATACTGGGGGGTGAAATAGTATTACACAGTTTTAACAATCTTAAAACTCTTTTTAACTTTCACTAATCATCCCAGAGATTATAATTAATGATGCAAAGAACTAACCATGTCAACAGAGTTAGAGTACACAGGTGTTTTACGTGGAAACCCAAATGAGAGAAAACCACTAAATAATTCTTTTATAAAAGCGTGTAGGTACCAATCCTACAGTTACAATGCTTACAGACACCAACCTACATGAGACACCAATCTTCTCTCCTAAGCACCAACTCAGCGACAATGTTTGCATGCACTAACCTACAAGAGACACCAATCCCCTTAATTGAGCACCAACTTAGAAGTGCTTGTAGGCACCAACCTACAACATCAATTGTTGCAGGCACCAACCTACAACATCAATGTTTGTAGGCACCAACCTGCAGAAGACACCAATTTCCTCAAACAATCAAAAGTTCTATGATATCTCTTTCCTTCCTTCACATGTACAAATTTGTTTCTTTGTCTTTGTTGTCATAACACTTTCCATAAGTTAAAAATATGCTTTCAGAATTTCATTTGACCTTGCACCTCCCAGCCACCCTTAGACATTCACATCATTATTCCTTTCATTTTATGCAACTCAAAAACCTTTGAGCCTCAGCATTTTCACTCTTTCATACTTGAACCTTAGAGACTCTTCATCTCATCCACAATTCACTCACCCTTCAAAACAATCTGGCATGGTTATTTATATCAACCCCATGCATCCAAGACTTTGTCCACATAAGAAAGGAATCTCTCTCATGGGGTCGGCTCCAACATCCTTTGGCTTTCCTGCAAAAGGATCCTTCAAAATTGGTCCTAAATTCCTCTCAATTTGCATGATCTATTCTCACTAATCAATCTTAACACTCATATGTTGTCTGATCAGTCCTTGAAATGATCATGGTCGTTAATATGTTTGCAACCCACCAAAATAATCGATACAACCTCAATGCTCAACAACCATTGGATTGGATCCTTGGTTCAATCATAAACATCAATACTATCTAGTGGAAGACACCACGTAAACTTAAAGCTCAGTAATCATCCGATCTAGACCCTAATTCAATATTGATCATTGATTTGTTTGTCCTTTGATATCAGGACCACCAGGTCCACTAGGCTATCGGGACCTCGGGCCATTAACTTTTCACCCATGAATATTTTTCCTGATATGTTATGCTACTGGGCTCACCAGGCCATCAACTTGTTGGGATTGTTGGCCCTTCTCCCCCCCATGACTTCATTCTTATGATTTTAACCTTTAACCATGTTCAAATATCTGATATGATGTGGCCCCAATCTATGCCTTGACATGTGGAACACATTGTGGCATCAACGTGACTATGACGTTATCGCTTCCTTCGGTTCTGCTCTTTCACTATGGGACTTTGGCACATGGATTTGTCCTAGATTATTACGTGGCATATGTTGTGGTGTTGATGTGGAATCACCACTGGATGGTTGGCCCACTAGGCACTTGAAAATTACACATTTACCATTCTTCCAATTTGGTTATGGAATCGTGTCTTTTGTGTTTTGTATATCCATCCCATCGACCTATCGATGGATCGGTCCACTGGAGCACAGGGCCTCTGGAACCTCTAACATTTCACATCATCATCTTCTCTGATCCAGCATGGAACCTTGTCTCTCCATGTTCCAGCCACTGGGTCCACTATCGGACCATCAACCCCCTGGAACATCACACAATAGGTTTTCAAATTTCATGTGATATCTGATATGGTGATATACACTAGTCCCCTCAAAATTTGATCTTGTTCATTGATCTCTGATGATCAACAGTCAATATTTAATACACTAAAAGTTAGCGCTTTGCATTCAAACTTTATAAAAAGATTTTTTGTTATAAACCCTTTGAAATCGAATATTCTTGTGCACGTGGGATAATTCGATAGCCATTTTTTTCTTGATCTGGTTAACCTAGTTATCGAGCATCCTCACCGAGACCTTGTATATACTTAATCAATACATAGAGAGATCCACTCCTACTATTGATATGCATAGAGTTCCTGCAGCTCTTAATTCACCTTCTAGATCTCGTTCCTCTCATTTAATGCATGCTTAGAACTTCTTCTACGTCCTCGTACTCATACTTCAACTCTTATTTTTCAATATATGATCAATCATCGTCATTAACCATTTGTATTTCTACTTATTAGTACAAAAACTCAACATTCACTACTTCCTTTGTCTAGTTTGATTTGCAGTAGCTCATCAAATCAACACTAATATTGTGCAACATTGTTTCCATCACTCTGTCTCCTTTGGCATCAATGACAACATTGTTTCCAACAATTGGAGGTCCTATTCAAGAATAAGGATGATCGTGAAGAATGCATGCCAGATAATGCCAAGACAAAGCTCATGGAAAATACATCGAAAGAACAATCTTCTTGGCTTCCTCCTAAAGCATATTTCAGAGTTGAAGAAAGTTCCATGCATGCATCTCAAGAACAACATGCAGAAACTTATTTTCTTCCTCTTGAAGCAAATAATAGAGATGATACATCCTATCATTTGGATTATATTTCAGATCTTATTTATGAATTTTATTCAGAAGTACATGACCGTGCATGTTTCGATCATGAACCAAGACCCAAATGGCCACAATCCATCCTACCAGCAACCAGTGATATTGTGGATGATCCTAGAGATACTAGATCCCAATTTGAGGAGGATTCAATACTCTCATAGCCACAAAAATATTAATTCCCATGGATTCTACATGGTTCTAGCATCTGACCCTCGGGCCTATGCAGAGAATGAAGGGAATATGTATTAGAAAACTGCCATGAATGAAGGGTATTTTGATATTCTTTCTTCCATTAGGAGCAAGTGGATAGATGTGAACATCTCACGGGTGCATTTACTTCATCATATCTGTATAGACGTCTACATATTCAACAAAGACTTCACCGAGCAGAAATTGTCACATTTGCCAGGTCTCCTTGGAATGAAGAACTCCACTGCAAAGAAGTATTTCTAGTTAGCATTATATTTTGAGGGGGGGGGTTTTCCCCTTGTGATTTTCCCTTTTTATGCTCTTTCACTTGTTCTATTTTTCTTAGATTCATTGTAAAATGGGCACCTAATATGGCTTCTTGTTGGGATCCATTTATTGTGTACTCCCTAGTAGTACTTCAGGGGGGTATTGGAGATATTACACACCCACCTAGTATTTCTCTTCCTAAGTTTATTTGACTATGTTGATGGTTCACATGGTCTGATACATTCTCCCCTAGATGAGGGCACCACTTCCTCTTCAATCATTACTCAGTTTTATGTTAGTTAGACTAGTGGATTCAAGTCATGCACGAAAGCCTCAGTATATCACCAAGTGTTACATGATCACCTTGGGATCATCACCAGGATGGCACACTCACCTTGGTATCATCACTAGGAGGGAACACTTGACATGAATGAGGCTTGGAGGGTGCATCACATGTGCATGCATGATATTCTCTCCACTCCACTTGTCTAGACTAGTTAAATAATTGTTGCATGGTTGGTTAACGAGGACTAGGTGGAGTTTCACTCATGTTTTTGTTAGTGTGTGTTCACATCTCTCTAGAGATCACTACTATGGAACATTATTTCATCCATCTAGAATATATCATGTTTATTTTTTCCATTCTCTCATTTGGTTAATACAATTATTTATTATTTCTCTCCATCTCTTCTCTCTCTCTCTCTCAACTTTGCAAGCTTTGTGTAAATTGTTGCTTACTAGATGTGGTTTTCCCTCTTTCATATTTTTAAATTGCTCTATGTTTCTTAGATGCATTGTAAAATTGGTATCTAACATGACTTGTTTTCGGGACCCATTCATTGTGTACTCCCTAGTAGTACTTTACAGGAGGGATTAGAGATATTACACACCCACCTAGTATTTATATTCCTATGTTCATTATTCTATGTTGAGGGTATCCCTTGGTCTGATATATTATCCCCTTGATGATAATATTCTCCTCTAGATAAGGGCACAACATCCTCTCCATTCATTACTCAGTCGCACTTCAATTAGATTAGTGGAGTCAAGTCTCGCATAGCAACCTCAGTATTATCACCAAGTGTTGCATGCTCACCTTGGGATCATCACTAGCAGGGCACACTTCACATGCATGAGGCTAGGAGAGCGCTACACTTGTGCATGCATGATATTCTCTCCACTCCACTTGTGTAATCTCGTTAACTAATTACTGCATAGTCGGTTAACTAAGACTAGGTGGCAGTTCACTCAGGTTTATGTCAATGTATGTCCACATCTCTCTAGAAGACTACTATGGTGCACTGGTTTGAGAATGTAGATTATATCTATACTAAATTATTCACTCTTTGAGTGTGTATTAGTGTGGAATACAATTCTTTCATTGTTTCTCTCCAATTACTCTCTTCTTCTCTCAAGTTTGCAAGTTTTGAGTTCATTGTTTCTAGCTAGATTCTTTGTGCAAGTTTCACTACAATTTCAAATTTCCACACAAATTGGCTAGTGACTGAATTGGGGAATATTCAAGTGACGAGAGTTTTATTCACTAGCTCTCTTCACCAACAAGGGAATGGGGTCAAGAGGAATGATTGAATCATTCTTCCAAACAGTAGAGCTTCATCAACCCAACCAACATGAAGGATCCAGACTAAATGAACTCATTTTGTAAAGTTGGATTTTCTTTAGTATTTTATACAGATTATTCTTTCATCATTGTAACGTTTCAATCTCCATCTTCTTCGATACAAATAAGGAATTGGGTGTGGGGGAGATGTTGGAGGGGTTAGTTGACCTTGTCGACTAGATTAAAAGGATAGTCAATTGGGAATGTAGTCAAGTATGTAATTTGATCGATTACTCAATTGGGTCGACCAACCCAAGTAATTAGACAGATACAAATACTTGTTAATTGAATTGTAAATATATATAGATAAACCCATGTAACAAATAACAGGTTGATCATTTGTTGTGATTTTTTTTCCAAAGAAAAAAGCGTAATTTTATTCCTTGCAAGAGACAAAATTACATTTTGTAGGTGCTTCTAGAGCACTTCACACCAAATAAGTGTGTGAGATAGCTGAAGATGGGTGGGATTTTGAATTCCCTCTCTTCATGGCTACATATTGCAGAAAATAAAAAAAAACAAAATCACACCCAAGACAAGGTGTACAACCTTTATGCTCATATGTGTCCTTTATATACAAGAGAAGATCACCATTGTTGTTGATATTGTCTGTCGTTTTTGTAAAAACAAAGGCGTATTGAAATGTCTTAAAATAAAAACTTCATACAATTTGTTGTGTGTAGTAAAGTAAGGAAAAAGTGTCAATGAAGGTCGATCCAATGAAAATCTATTGTGATATATATAGTAAAGTACTTATGGTTGGTCTCTACATTACTTTTTGTACTATTTTATCTCTTATCTATGTGTGTTCTTGTATATTAGTGCATTGTGGTTTATTTCTCTATGTGAAGGACTACAGGTAACTTTTGCATATAATCCCCTATATTACAACATATTGGCATAAATTTTGTTTTCAACTTTGATACCATTAGCTTCCTAGTTTTAATTATCTATTTTCCTTCATACTCCCTTTCCAATTGCAACTTATCCCACCATAAATAAGCATGCCTTTTTAACCTTGTACATGCAAACCTAACCCTTATGTTATATTTATTTTGTTCACCTTCAAAATACATTTTCATTTATCATATTCAATCTATCAATTCCTCGGGATTTAAACTTCCATAATAAATAGGATTTTCAAGTTTAGGTTTACCCCCAATACCTTTGGTTACTCTAAAAAATTCTCTCTTTAATTGTCACTTGCTCTTTTATTTCTTCTCTTTCAATATCCACCTCTAATTCATCATCACTATGATATTCTTTTGTAGTATTTATTATTTGTGTTGCTTCCATGGCATCCATTCTAGCCAGCATTCTCCTCATCATTGGTGAAAGCTCATTATTATCATCTTCTTCTTATATTTTGGGCCTTCCATGAACTCTTCCTCTCCACATAATCTTTAAAACTCTCTTTTGGATCACTTCAAAAACTATATGTTTGTTAAATCTCCACTTCCACATCATCCACAAGATCCTATACTCATTTTTTGGACAATTTTACCCAGTGTTCCACTTTGCTAGAATTTCCTTCCACCCTAGAAGCTTAACAGTAGGATCAAATTTCTCTAATACCATTTGATGCAATGTAGCACTATAATCAGAATCACATAGTGAAATAACTCGTAGTGAACCAAAAAAATATGAATGTATTAAAATACTAACATACATTCCACACACATAATTTATTATCAAATTAAAATGCATAAAATTTCTTCATCAATAGCCTCTATCACTTTATTAAATCTATGGCCAATGTTATTTGGCCTTATTATATTCACATATCCTGTACATACGTATATGGATCACACAACACCATTGGTAGCTATAGAATACCAAAAAATGGAGAGCCAAAGGCCCTTTGCTCAATTACAAACCTCATATTTATGATTGTGGCCATAACTATTTGGTTCCAAAGAATTTTCATTTCCATGGGTAACTCAAACATTTTTTATAATTAATAAATGGATAATAATTTAATATTTATCTTCCAAATACACCCTAAGTGTCAAAGTGTTGAGCATATGTTTTCATTGATGTCAACATGGCGCACAAGCATAGGAAGTGTGTGAAAGGATGTATAGTGCAAAGTTGGAAAATAGGCAGAGGAAGTATGTGGAAGGATTATTTATACATAGGCAGAGGAAGTGCACGAAGTATTCTTTCTATTGTACTATCGCAAATCCTCAATAAATCGTGAAAGATTGAAAACAAAAGTGTGAAGAAATATTGAAGGGTGAAGGGATAAATGGCCCAAAAGAAATCATGGAAGTGATTGAGTCTTCCAAGAGTGCACGTGAAATAGGAGGATGACCTACGATGCAGTTCATAAGTAAAGTAGAGTGCGAAAAATTCCCTTATCCCTGAATGTGGAGTGAATCAACACAACAATGGATGTGTAAATATTGAAGGGTGCCTTGATAAAAGTGACAAGTGACTGAGTATATTGTGACATAAAGGATGGAAGTTTCGCAGTCAAGCGATAAAGTCACCATGGGAACTTACAGTCTGGTGGGGCGATTCAGTGAGTGCACTGTAGGGAAAATGTGACAAATGTGACAAATGGGGAAATGTGAACAAGTCATCCTTTCCCTTCACAGCAAAACCTTCTGGCTACTTCATATACATTTCTTCTTCTAGATCCCCATGTAGGAATGTTGTCTTCACATCCACCTGTTCTAATTCAAAATAAAATGCAGCAGCAATAGATAACAGAAATATAATAGAAGTTAACTTGGCACCAGGAGAAAAAATATCGCCAAAATCAATTCCCTCGACCTGGGAATAACCCTTTTCTACTAATCGATCTTTGTATTTCTCCACTTTTCCTTTTGCATTCAACTTCTTTTTAAATTCACATTTGTTTCCAATGGGATTTCTTCAATTCGGAAAACCCACTAGATCCCATGCCTCACTCTTATCCAAGGCTTCCATTTCTTCGTCCATGGAATTTTTCCATAGTTTTCCAACCTCTGAATCCACTACCTCGCTGACAGTTCTAGGATCATTATCACTAATAGACAAAGAAAAATTTGAACGAAAATCAGGTGGAGTATACCTTTCTAGTTTCCTTCTTTCCCAAATTGATCTCCTCAATATTGGAGTATGAGGATCTTCTTATTCTGATTCATGTTCTTCTGTAGAGTCTAATTCATCATCCTTTAAATAAAACTCTATTTTCGTTGGTTCTTCCTTACTTGGTAGGACATCATGTTTGACAACATATTTTATTTCTCTAAATACCACATCTTGGTTATACAATACTTTCTTAATTTCTGGGTTCCAAATCTTATAACCTTTAAGACCATCTTTATACCCAATAAATATACACTTTTCAGCCTTCTTATCTAGCTTGCTCATTTTTTCCTTTGGAACATGAGCATAGGCCTCACAACCAAATACCTTGAGATGTGTGAGAGAGGGTTTCTTACCAGTCCATACCTCATGTTGACTCTTGTCATCCACTACTAATGAGGGTGATATATTGACCAGGTAACATACAGTACCCATTGCCTCTACCAATAATTCTTTCCCTAACCTGGCACCACTAAGCATGCACCTTTATTTTTCCATTAGCGTCATGTTCATCCTTTCTGCAACTCCATTTTCTTGAGGTGTATATGGAGTAGTATTTTTCCTTTCCATACCGCACTTCTTACAGAATTCTTCAAATTCATTCCCACATAACTCTCCACCATTATCTATCCTCAACACTTTAATTATTTTCTTTGTTTGATTCTCAACAAGAGCCTTAAACTCTTTAAACTTGTCAAAGACTTCATATTTCTTCCTGAGAAAAAATATCCAAGTATTCCTCGAGAAGTCATCTATAAATGAGACCTAGTACATAGATTTTCCCAATGATGGAACCAACACAGGTCCAAACACATCATTGTGCGCTAGCTGTAAAATTCATTTTTCCGTCGTTGCACCAAAGGGGAATCTTGCCCGATTATGCTTCCCATATACACAATGTTCACAGAAATCAAAATCTAGAGAGAAGTTAGATATACCTTCAACCATACCTTTATTGTGTAGCCTCAACTTGAATTTTCCTCATCCTATGATTCTCGTTGCCGAGTCATCACCTAGGAAAACATTACCTCCATCATACCTTTCATATTCATGAAACCACTCCCTGTGGGGAGTCATATGAAAGGATGCACCTGAGTCAACCAACCATGCCTCATGATCTGCATGTGTGCTTGAAGAATCCAAGTACACAACCCCTCCTTCTTCCTTGGAAGTATTTTCTTCTGTAGAAGGAGCTTCTTCATATCCCTTCCTTTTCTCAACTTTGGATCTACATTGTTTCTTCTAGTGACCTTCTTTTCCATATATCCAACATACCTTTACAAAATTTCTAGGAGATTTAGATCTACCCTTAGACTTAGATCGCCCACTTGAGGAATTAGATATATTTCTTTCATGGGAGCATCCTCTTGCAAATAATGCATTTGTGTTCTTTCCTTCCATGTTCTTTTGTCTCATCTCCTCCGACAACAAGGATGAGACCACTTCATCAAACTTCAAGGCAGTTGTATTACTATCTATGGCCACAACCAGACTATCCCATGAGTCTGGTAAAGAGAAAATTAAATTGATACACTTATCTTCATCTGAAATTTTAATCTCAGCAGATACTAACTAACTTACCACAGTATTGAAGGCATTCATATGCTCTGCCACAAAGTCTCCATATCTCATCCTTAGGTTATAGAGCTTCTTTCTCGGGAATATTTTATTTACTAGGGACTTAGATTGACACAAATTCCCCAACTTATCCCATAAATCCTTGGTTGTAGCTTACTCTGACACATTCAGTAATACTAAATATGAGAGACACAGTCGGATTGTGCTCTTCACCTTCTGATCAAACTTTTTTCAATCATATGATGAAGTTCATGTAGGTGTAGTACCTGGATCCACCGCAATCCATTGATCTCTATCCACCAATAGATCTTCGATATTGAGCTTCCACGGCTCAAAAAATTTCCCATTAAACTTCTCGATCTCCATTTTCGAATTGCTTGCCATTTCTCTTCACTTGAAAAATCAATAACGTATATCTCCCACTGTAACAAGGCTTCTCACAATCCCAAGCCAAAACCTTGACCACAAAGGCATCCCCCTAAATCCAATTATTGCTTTGATACCAAATGTATATTTTAACCTTGTACAATTATTTATTGCAAACTAATTTTCAATAAAAGAACAGAAAAGATACAATGGAAAATACACACATTACACGGAGATTTTTCCCCTGGAAACCCAAACCGGGAAAACCAACATATTCTATATCCATTCACAGCATACAGTGTTTACAATACAATATACATATAGGAGCCAGCGACATCCAAAACCCTAATCCAATGACCTAGATTAGTCAACAACCCTAATTCCTTAACCAGAAATAGAAAACCATCGGCAAAAAACCATGTGCTGAAAAACGCCTAACAATGGACATGAAAATCGAGGCAATCTGAAAATTGAGGAAAAAAAGGAGACACGTTTCTCGAGGCAAAAATAAAATTCGAGGGCACTACCCCTGAACCTATGTAACCACCAAAGGGGGGGGGATAGAGTCCCCCCCTCAAACCCCCATGCATTCTCGATGCAACGTAGCGGACACTAAAGCTAGTCGTGTAAAGAATATAACACATACCCAACAAAATTGAAGATTAGAAGATCAAATCCATAAGGTCAGATGCAGTTTGAGAGGTATGGTTTACTATGTTTGTTAGTGTCTATAATTTGTAGTATTCCAACACATAAATGTCTTATTATTTCATGAGTATTTGATTTGGAAGACATTCTTATGGATATTGGTATGAGGTTTTGTGGCATAAGGGTTTGAGTGGAGTTGATGAAGTATAGCAGCAGTGACAAGTTGTGGCAGTGACAGTGAAAAATCATTAATAGGTTGATTGATTCAATGGTATTGATAGGTTGTCTACATTTATATTTCTAGGTGGTTAGATGGGGCAACAAAAGGGGGTTGTAGCCTCCTTCCGGTTGGTGCCAGAGAATTGGGGAGTTGGAGCTTCCTTCAGGTTGGAGCCTGGAAACTAGGGGGTTATAGCCTCCTTCCAATTGTATCTAGAAAATAAGGAAGTTGGTTCTTTCTATGAATGTATTTCTTCTAACATATAATAAAATAATTATGTGGTTTTCCCCCACATTGGGTTTCCACGTAAAATTTTGGTGTACTATGTATGTGTGATTGCTCATTGTTCATGGTTAATTTATAATGTTAATGATACATTAAATGCTAATGTTAAGTTGTTGAACATTGTTCATAAAGTTAAAGAATACACATTGTGGTTAAAAGTGGTAATAAATTACTAATACAAATTCACCCCCACCTCTCAGTATTCCAACAATTGGTATCGGAGTAGGTCCTTCAAGAAATAGTTTAACCACTGGAAGGAGATCATGGAATACGCTAAGATTAGAGCACCTAGGTTTGATGGACATAAATATGCCTTTTAGAGTAAAAGTATGAAAACATTTTTACATGCATAAGGATTTCATGTTTGGAAATCAGTAGTAGACGGATATCTAGCACCAGCCACTCCCCCAACTGACAAAGACGGAAAGAAACTTAGCGAAAAAAACTCAAAGGATAAAGGCACTACTCTAAGCATTCTGAATGATTTGGTATTTGTCAAAGTTATGCATTACAAGACTACAAAGGATATTTGGGATAAAATTCAAAAGTTTTATGAAGGAGATACCAAATTCAAGGGAGCCAAGATTCAAACCCTTAGAGTCAAGTTTGAGCAATAGGAGATGAAGGAATATGAAGACATTGCAACCTAATTTTTGTGAGTTGATGAAACAGTGAACACTATTAGAGGACTGGGAGAATAATTTGAGGAGTCAGTCGTTGTTCAAAAGGTTCTAATATATCTACCTATGAGATTTGATCCTAAGGTATCAACCCTGGAAGAAAGAACATATCTTGACAGTTTGAGCATGGACAAGCTACATGGAATATTCACAGCTTATGAAATGAGGGTATAACAAGAGAACCCAGTCACAAAGGAAGTGTTTTCAAAGCATCCAAGACGACGAAGAAGAAGATAAAGCAAAATTCAAGACCAGATTGTGGTTGCAACGATAATTCAAAGGAAGATGAAGAAGTGGAAAACTTTGTAAGGAAATTAAAAAGAGGAACCGAAAAATAAAAAGTTATGCTTCCATTGAAAAAATTTTATTGTGATGGTATTGGTCATTTTTCTTCTAAATGACCTTATGCTAAGAATAAAGGTAACAATGAAGAAGAAAATCCTAAGAAGAAAAAGAAAAATCAAAAGGGAGACAAAAGAAAGAACAAAAAGAAATTCTTCAAGAAAAGTTTTTACTTAAAGGAATACAAATCTTCATCAAATGAGGATAATGATAGTCATAATGATTCAGAAAGAGTACTCTGCATGGAAGTAGTGTTGTCAAATATTTAACAGACATCGAATGGAAAATATTTAACAGACAGCGAATGCTTGTCATTGATGGCAAGTACAACAATGAAGATGGCATGAGTACAGGAAGTTAGTAACAGACAAGCAAACAGAAGATAAGTTCAGGAAGATCGAATGATCGAAGGCAACGCAACCAGGCAAACAGAAGATAAGTTCAAGAAGATCGAATGATCGAAGGCAACGCAATATTGATCAAATGATCGAAGGCCCGTAAAGTTTGAGAAGCATTTCTGATCGTTGGATCCCATTCAAAATTCCCGAAAGAACGAGGGCCATTAGATCTTAATGTAGACAAGAAGAGCGTTGAAGAGGAGGACAGATCTCAGGCGTTAGATCCAAGCACAGGACCTGACCATCATTGGATCAAGGAGAACCTGCACGTTCTTTAAAGTGCAAGGAATAACGGGCTCACAAAATCCCGAAAGAAGGAGGACCGTCCATCATCAGGCAGGACACGTGGGGAAAGATCGTCAGTTCACTGACTGGAGAGTCAAAGGAACGGGGTTCTCTAACCTCTTGAAATCGTGATATGCGGAATCGTGACATAATCTGAGCCATCAGATCAAGGTTTGATCTAGACCGTTGATCCCAGTCCATTTCAGAGTTTCGCAGATCGAGAGTTGGAGATGTCAAAGAATAATAACCACAAGAATCCCAAAATTGTGATATGCAGAATCGCGACATAATCTGAGTTGTCAGATCAAGGTTTGATCTGGACCATTGATCCCAGTCCATTTCGGAGTTTCGTGGATCGAGAGTTGGAGATGTCAAGTAATATCAACCACAGGAATCTCAAAATCGCGATATGTGAAATCGCGATTTAATCTGATCTGTCAGATCAAGATGTGATCTGGACCGTTGATCCGACTCCATTACCTAGTTTCATGGATCGGGACTTTGAAGTGACAAAAACACTGAACATCAAGAATGTCGAAATCGCGATTCAATCGCAGCCGTTAAATCCAGATCAGATCTAGACCGTTGATCTAACTCCATATTGGAGTTTCGCGAATCGCGACATGGAGAGGCAAAGAAAACATTGCAACAAGAATGTCAAAATCGTGATTCAATCTCAGTCATTAAATCAAGATCAGATCTGGACCATTGATCTAACTCCATATTGGAGTTTCATGAATCGCGACATGGAGAGGCAAAGAAAACAATGCAACAAGAATGTCGAAATCGCGATATGAGAAATCGTGATTGAATCGCAGTCGTTGAATCAAGATCAGATCTGGACCATCGAATCATAGGACATGTGGCAAGCGAACGAAATTTCGCTGACTTGGGGTCAACGGAGCATAGTGTTGAAATTCACGAAATGAGAAATCGCAAAAGCGATTTATGCATAAGCGCGTGGTCATAGCCATTGATCACATCGATGGAAGATGGAGGTAGAAGCTAGAGGTGCTAAGCTTGGCCACAAAAATGTCGAAATGAATGCAAGATCTCATGAAGCCAATCCAACGGTGCAGGTGAATTTGAACAAAGATCGGAGGGTTATTGTTCTCTCTCACAGTTAACTCCTCAGTTATGAATCTGTTAGTGAAACGGAATCATGATTGCCAATCAATTGGCGTTTCAGTTGCTTGGACAGTTGTCTTTCTTTTGCCTAAGGAAATGCAAAGTGGAACCGTCGTGGGTGTGTGTATAAAAGAAAATGAGACAGACTGTGTGTGGTTGGTTGTTCTGGATGAAAAATGAATGAAGCTGTAAGAAAGGGAAAATCATAGAATGTGCAGTGTGAGATGGAGAATATGCACAGTGTGAGATGAAACTCAGAGAAGAGTAACAGATGATGAAGAAAACTTGAAGCAGAGCAGAATAACATAACAAGTTGAAGCAGAGCAGAATGACAGAACAAGTTGATGCAGAGCAGACCTGTTGAATAGACAGAGGAAGAGAAGAATTGCATAACAGTTAGAAGAAGACCAGATTTACAGAACAAAGAAAGATTGGTAAGAATTGATTTATCTGCGTAGTTGACTGTTTATTTATTCATTCATATACTAGGGAGGTTGGGAGGTGCTCAGGAGGACTGTTTTCCTCAGAGTTTCAAGTGAGATCTTGAACACAGGAAGTTGTAGCTTCCATCTGGTTGCAGCTAGAGAAACCAGGGTGGTAGGGTGGTGCAAGGGAGAACAAGTGTTCTATGTTATACAGGTTGGAGCCTGTGTAACTGGAAGTTGGTGCTGGAACATTAAGTGAGTTGGTGCTTCCTTCTAGTGGGTGCTAGAGAAAATAGAGAGTTGGTGCTCTCAAACAAGTTGCATCTTGTAAAAAAGAGGTAGCAGCCTCACATTGAGTTGGTGCTCAATTATAGATGATGTACAGAACTTAAAAGACTGCCTATCATTTTGAAGAAGAAGAGGTTTTCTCCCTTTATGGGTTTCCTCGTGAACATCTGTCTCTGTGTATACCTTATGTGTGACTGATTCTCTTTACTTTTACTGTCCATATGTTGTATATTGTTGATGATCACTTGAAGAAAGATTAATAATGTTTTAATAGACTTAAAATTGTTTAAGCTCAATTACAACTGATTCACCCCCCC
>ML798676.1:143956-172256 GCA_009831015.1 Picea engelmannii | reverse complement strand
ACTTAAATTAATCATTGACAATCATGAATAACTAATTAATAATAATTAATTAGTTAATGTTATTTTAAGAAATAATTATTGTTTAGCTAATCTTTTAGGACAGTTAGATTATTAAATTAATTATAATTAATAATCCTATACGTTTATTTAACCAAGGTTGTTACAATTGTTGATGATCACTTGAAGAAAGATTAATAATGTTTTAATAGACTTAAAATTGTTTAATCTCAATTACAATTGATTCACCCCCCCTCTCAGTTGTCTTAGTAATTTCAACAAGTAGAGGATGATTCTGAAGATTCTAAAGAAGAAGGTGAAGTCGATCTTAGAGTAGAATTGATCAATGCCTTAGAAGAACTAGGAAAATAAAGAAAGAAAATCAAGACACTCAAGGTAGAGTTAAAGAAGAAAGAAGGTTCTCAAAATTCCAACTTAGAAGAAATCGAGCAGATAATCACAAAGTTAAATATCCAAGTAGAAGAAGACAAAGGGATTGAAGAAAAACTTAGAAAACAATTAGAAGATAAAGAGAAGATCATTGAAAGCTTGGAAGCATAAATAGTTACCCTAAGAAAAGATCTTCAGAAGAAATATATGCATCATAATAGCACAAAAATTTTGGATGAGATCATCAGCAGTCAAAGGCCATACTATGACAAGTCCGGGATAGGATACAACTAGATGCAAATTGAGAAAGGTTCAAGCTCCAAGGAAACAAAACAAGAGGTAGAACAAAGCACCTATGTAGAAATAATCATAGGTACTCGAGAAGAAAATCACAGAGGAATTGGACCACCTAGAAGATTAAGAACACGGAACCAGCAATCAACAACATCTCAAGAAGAAGAAGGATTCATAAGAACAACATAGTTCATAAGATCCCCTAAATCTAGGTATCAAACTATTTTTCTTGGTTTATGTTATTCTTGTAAACATTTTGGTCACAAAGTTGCAAACTGTAGAGCCTATGCCAAGAACATAAACAACTATTTAGGACATTCAAACAACAGTTATCCTAGAAAGTCACATAAAGAACAGAACAAAAATCACAACAGTTTTGGTTCACTAAGTAATGAAATAGAGTTCTACAAGTGCAACAATTTTAGACACATGGCCAAATATTGTAGATTGATTGTTCCTCCAAAGGAACCAAAGTAGAATAGCAACAATCATAAACAAGAACCACAAAGGATATGGAGAAGAAAGTAGGATCAATTCAACACTGAAGAATGTTCGGTTTCTCTACAAGCGCAACACAAGAGACATGGGTGGTATGTTGATGGCAGTTGTTCGAAGCATATGACAAGTGACAAGAATAGGTTTTTGACTTTGAAGAAGGAATGAGATGGATCAGTTTCATTTGGAAATTATAACTCAACCTGAATAATAGGTAGAGGCATAGTCAAGCTTGGGAGAAAATATACCAAGGAGAAAATGTTCTATCGGTTGAAGATATGAAGCACAATATTCTGAGTGTCAGTCAAATGTGTGATCAAGGAAACAAACTTTTGTTTGACTCAGAAAAACGTGAGATAAGAAAAGAAGGATTAGGAAATATTGTGGCTACATCTAGAAGAACCCCAAACAACATATATGTTTGAAATGAGTTTGGAAAGGGAAAATGTTGCTTAGGAAAGGAAAATTAAAGTTGGCTCTGTCACAGAAGGATGGGTCACATGAACTTTGATAACCTTGTCAAAATCAACATAAAGGAGGAAGTGAAAGAAATACATGATATTTCAAAGCCAACAAATACTCTATGTGAGCATTTTCTACAAGGAAAACAAACCAGGACCAAGTTTAAATCAAAAGAGTACTCCATGAAAAAACCATTGGATATTGTACACATTGATCTATGTGGACCTACAAGAACAAATGGATTAAATGGTGAATAGTACTTTATGCTACTAGTTGATGGCTACACAAGAATAACTGCAATTTTATTTCTTAGGAAGAAGTAAGAGGCATTTGAACACTTCAAGATATACAAAGAAATGGTTGAGATCGAGATGGATTTGAAAATCAAGTGTTTGAGATCAAACAATGGAAGATAATTCACATCAAATGAATTCATGGACTTATGTAGAGAACATGGAATAAAGAGGAATTTATCGGCAGCCAAGACACCTCAGCAAAATGGAGTCATTGAAAGGAATAATAGAACAGTACATGAAATGGCCAGAACCATGTTGAAATATTCCAAGTTGAGTGAGATTTTTTGGTCACAAAAAGTTCATACAACAGTTCACATCCAAAATAGACTAATGCTCATAAGTAACAGTGATAAGACTTCCTACAATCTATGGAAAGGAAGACTGGAAAATGTGAAGTATTTCAGATTATTTAGAAGCACGTGTTATATCAAAAGAGAAGATGGCAGGGTTGGAAAATTTGACTCTCGAGTTGATAAAGGCATACTAGTTGGGTATTCAAAAAAAATCAAAGCATATAAATGCTTCAGTCCAAGACTCAACAAAATCATGGAAAGAATGAATGTAAATATTGACAAGACAGATGTACGGAAAGGAAAACAAGGAAGAAAATATTCAAAAGAATGGGATAACAAGGAAGATTTAAAAGAAGAAGAAGAGAATCCAGAAGAATAACTAGAGGAAGATGAGCAGCAGATACCTCCTAAGACACCTAGCTAACAAGTATAGTAACAACAACACCTAACATTGTTATATATAGTTGAACCAAGCATTTTTTAATAGGCCAACAAAGATGAACACTGGATCAAGGCTATGGATGAAGAACTGGATCATATAGAGAAGAATGACACATGGGAAATGGTTCCTAGACTGAAATACAAGAACGTGATTGGCACAAAATGGGTATTTATGAACAATTTGAATGAGAGTGGATAGGTAACCAAAAATAAAACAAGGCTAGTATGCAAAGGATATGACCGAGTTGAGGGAATAGACTTCAAAGAAACATTTTCCCTAATTTCCAAAATGGAATAAATTAGATTAATCTTGTTTTATGTGTGTTTGAAGAAGTTCAAGGTATATCAAATGGATGTGAAATCATCCTTCCTAAATGAAGAGTTAGAAGAAGAAGTTTAGATCGAGTAGCCAGAAGGATTTCAACTATCAGAAAGGGAAGATTATGTTTGCAGGTTGATGAAAGCATTGTATGGTCTCAAGCAAGCCCTCAAAGCATGGTACTCAAGGTTTGACAGGTATTTACAGTAGCAAGGGTTCAGGAAAGAAAATGCAGATAGTAATCTCTACATAAAGGTAAATCAGGATAGCATATTAATAATTGAGGTTTTTGTTGATGACATTATTTTTGGAAGTGATGATGACATGATGACTCAAAATTTTGCAAAAGGCATGCAAAATTAGTTCGAAATGTTTTTTCTTGGTGAGTTTACTTTCTTTTTGGGACTTTAGATATATCAGCATGATACATGTATATTTATTTCACAGAACAAGTATATCAAAGAAATGATAAAAAGGTTTGGAATGGAAGATTGTAAGCATGTAAGTACTCCTATGAAAACCAGTTGCTAGTTGAGAAAATAATACGAATCCAAGGATGTAGATCAGAGGCTCTATAGACCAATGATTAGCATCTTACTATATGTGACATCATCAAGGTCGGATGTAATGTAAGCAATTGGACAGGTAGAAAGATTTCAAGCAACACCAAAGGAAACATATGTTATGGCAGTAAAGAGAATATTCAAATATCTCAAAGAAATAGAAGATTGGGTTATGGTATCCAAAAGGAAATGAACTACATCTAGTTGCTAATATAGATGTAAATTGGGTTGTAAGCATTGAATGCAGAAGAAGTACAAGTGGCGCATCTTTCTATTTGGGTGAGTGTCTGGTATCCTGGTTAAGCAAGAAGCAGTCATCAGTATATTTGTCTACAACATAAGCATAATATATTGCAGCAGCAGTGTGTTGTACTCAGGTCCTCTGGATGAAACAAACTTTGCAGGATATACAAGTGGACTATGATGAGCCCATTCTGATATTTTGTGATAACACCAGTGATATCAATATCTCAAAGAATACAGTGATGCATTCCAAGAAGAAACACATTCTGATCAAGTATCACTTTCTATGGGAAGAGGTTATTGATGCAAAAGCATCGTCATCAAAGCGCAAGTCGAAGACAGCTCAGCGCCCTAGTGTGCATTTTGAAGTGATTTTTTTTTTAATTTAACATGGCATGTGATGAAATATGTTGAAAAGATTGTAATTAAAGAACATCTTAAATGTTTAGGAGATGAACCATTGCATGAGATCAATGGGGAATGTATTTTATTTTAATGTAGTAGCTTGCAGTATAGATTTGAAGTGTTTGCTCTTATATGTTTGTCTCAAACATTTATTGTAATAAATCCTTAGTAGTTGAAAGTTTTTATTTGATAGGATAGCACTAAGGTAGTTGGAGGGAAAATATCTATGAGCTCATTTTGTATAAATAAATGCATTGTTTCCCAAATGAAGTTGCTGAAGATTATTGTAGTTGAAGACTGTTGAGAGTTGTGGTCGTTGCAATTTAGCTGAAATCTGCAGAGAGTTGTTGTTGTTAAGATTTGTTGAGAGATGTTGAAGAGCATTGTATGATTCCATGTACATATCATTTGAATGAATATAATAGAGGAGAGTTTATCCAAATGTTTGGTGTTGTTGTCATTGTGTCTATCTGAATGAATGAATGGTAGGCTTTCTGTTAATTCCAATTATTTGTTATTACTTGTTCTTATGTTATGAATGCATTTACATGGTTGAATGTATGAATCTGTGAGATATTAGATAAGTTTCAATTGTTTCTCTTCTACAATCCTGTGCAAGGTGTGCATAGTGTCTGCAAGGTGTGCATTGACAGAGTCTATTTTGACTCAAGAGCTCAGAAGAGATAACATGAAACTTTTGTGTGAAAGGAGTGCATAAGTGTCCGCAAGGTGTGCATTGACAGTCTGTTTTGACTCATAAAGTTCAGGAGGGATAGCTTGAAAGTGTGCGTCGGAGGAAATGCACTCAGATTCATATTGTTCAGTAGGAACAATTGAGCCGTATAAGAACTGTTGCAAGGAGTGCACAGTCACCCATCAAGAGTGAAGTTGAAGGAAGCATGTCGCAAGGTGTGTGCATGGTCGATATTTGGCTAAGTATCGAAGAAGTCATTCTGAGAGGTTTAGAGTGTCAGGAAGGAACAAGTTTAGGAGAGATGACTTGGATCTTTGTATGCAAGGAGTGCATATTGTTTGCAAGGAGTGAATTGACAGGGTATTTTGACTCAGAATCCCAATAGGAGTAACTTAAGAGTATTTGTAGAGGAGTGTGAAGAACTATTGCAAGGTGTGCACAGTCATCCACAAAGAAGCTAAGTCGTGGAAGAAAACTTGTTGCAAGGCGTGCACATGGTCAGTTTCGACTAAGTGTCAAAGAAAACACTCTAAGAAGTTAGCAATTCAAAGGGAGAACAACCTCAAAAGAGGTAGCGGCGAGAAATCTTCAATAGGGAGTATCCCTTTAATATTTCACAAATTTACGAGTAATAACCATTTAGGAGGAAGTGGGATTGTTCCAAACCATCAGATATGGGAGAGTTGCATGGAGGACAGTCGTGGAGTCTTTCGACCCTTCATGGTTCAGAGGTTTTTAAGTGGTTGAGGAGCAGAGATTGTCGAAGACCCCAAGCCGTGAAGTAATCCTAGTCGTTGGTTACGAGGAGGATATGTAGTAGTGGATAAGCAAGATCGGGAGGAAGAGCTTCGTTGAAATTATGTAGTGCAGACGGAGGTTTTTGTCGAAGTCATTAAGAGTGAGGAGATCTAGACCATCGGATCCAGAGAGGACGAGTGATGGAGATCCATGAACCTTAGAGGAAGAGTTATTCGGAGGAAAGGAGAAGGTGGAGTATCCAAAAACTCTCGAAGGTCAATCTAGTGAAGGATATCATGGTCGTTGATCTAAAGTTGATGTGTGTCGTTAGATCGCAAAGGGAAAATTCCAACAGTGAATTGTTGGAGCACGTGGCGCTCAATCTGTCGCTTTGGGTGTGAAGCACTTCGGGAGGAAAAGGAGTTGGAACGTTCAGAACTCCCGATCGCCAAAGTCTAAAGCACCTTTCAGGGTTTAGCCCTGGGTCATATTCTGAGGTCATACAAAGATGGGAACCTAGTGGAGGAGCTAGCGCTCGCCACTCGCTATTACCAAGAAGCACCAGAGAACGGGGTCGCGGGTGAATTGAACCTACGTGGTAACAAACGAGGGCCTGTGTAAGATGATTCTAGGGTCTATTAAAGGCCTGAAGAGCCGATTCGACTCAGTATTTTGAATATCCTTAACATGGAGGTCGCACAACCCCTAGGGAGGAAGGGGGATCATGTATCAGCTATAGAGAAGAACATTAAGCTAGAGTAAATTGGGACAAAGGACAATATTGCAGATATCTTCACCAAACCTCTTCTAAGGGAGAGCTTTGAGTATCTTCGGCAGAGGCTTCGATTTCAAAAAAAATTGAATGTTTTTCATATATGTCAATGATTTACACATGGAAGCACCATTAAGAGAAAAAGTCAGCAGAACGATAAGAAGCTTGCAGACAGGGGGAGAAACACCAAGGATATTGCAGACAAGAGGAGCATCCCCAAGGCAAGTTCAGTGGGGGGATCATCCCCAAGGAAAATTACCCTTTTCCACTAATGTCAAAGGGGGAGAGAATGAGTAGATGCAGGGAAATAGAGAGAAATATCAGAGGTATAAAGACATAGGGAGCGATGGTCACAGGGGGACCATAAGCATGAGCATATGAATTTCCATGACATCAGTGTTGAGGTATTGCATCAGAGTGTTGCCATCAATGCCAAAGGGGGATATTATTGAAAGATTGATTGTCATTGGTATCAACCCTTGAAGAAGTGAGGAAGCCCCTAAGGTATGGCTATGAAACCAGTAGTTTATTGAGGAATACTGACATGAACGATAGTGTAAATATAGGTAATACACTTAAAGATGGATAATACTCATCATTTGGTTTCTGGTAATAGGTGGTACGCCACATGGTTCCTCATGATTGAGGATTTATGGCCTTGTGAAGTTGGAGGACCCTGAAGAATGATCTAGAAGCCCCTAGAAGGTCAAAAAGAAGTTATAGGTCATTTATTAAGGGTAAAGTAGTTGCAATAAGAATTTAATTAAGGGTAAAGTGGTTGCAACAAGAGAGTGTGGATTATCCCTAAAATAAGGAAATTGGGTAAAACAGTTACAAGCTAGCCCCTAAAGGAAGTCACTTGGAAAGTATAAATAAGAATTCAAGAGACTCCTATTAAAACCTATTTATCACGTTGAATATCTATGTTGTAAAGTGTTATGGATAGGTGTTATTGGCATATCTGAAGCAGTGTGTCTGATGCAACGAAGTTTAGTGAAAAGAGAAGTTGCAGGAGTCGAAGGGATGAAGTTGATATTATTTTTCTAGGGTTTTCTCGAGGTTATCCACGAGTTGCAGTGAAGGAAGAGCGCAGACATTTGCGAGTTGCAATGAAGAAAAAGCATGGACATCTGCAGGATTCAAAGAAAGAAAACATAGACGCACAGAGAATAAAAGGAATCCATGAGTTGCAGAGATAGAAGGGCGTGGAAATATGTGAGCTACAGTGGGACAAAGAACGAACATCTGCAATATTACAAAGCACAGGGCACGGATCTATTGAGGAAATTTAAGATTAGAATATAAAATCCATCAGGTCAACTACAGTTTGAGAAGTATGGTTTAATGTGCATATTAGTGTCTATACTCTACAGTATTCCAGCGCAAAAATATCTTAGTATTTCATGAGTATTTGATTCGAAAGACATTCTTGTGGATCTTGGTATGAAGGTTTGTGAAATAAGGGTTTGAGTGGAGTTGATGAAGTATAGCAGCAATGACAATTTGTGGCAGTGACAGTGACAGATCAATAACAAGTTGATTGATTCAGTGGTATTGACAGTTTATCTACATTTATATTTTTTGGTGGTTTGACGGGGCAAGGAAAGGGGTTTGTAGCCTCCTTTCAGTTAGTGTCAGAGAATTGGGGAGTTGGATATTCCTTCAGGTTTGATCCTGAAAACTAGGGGGTTGGAGCCTCCTTCCAATTGTAGATGGAAAATAAGGAAGTTAGTGCTTCCTATGAATGTATTTCTTCTAACATATAAGAAAATCATTTAGTGGTTTTCTCCCACATTGGGTTTCCACGTAAAATTTTGGTGTACTATGTATATGTGATTTCTCATTGTTCATCGTTAATTTATACTAATAATGATACAATAAATGCTAATGTTAAACTGTTGAACACTGCTCATAAAGTTAAAGAATACACATTGTGGTTAAAAGTGGTANCCCCCCCCCCCCTCTCAGTATTCCAACACCAAGCACATGACAAGAGGCAAAAGTAAGTTTGAATTCTTAACTTAAGAAAAAAGTGGTAATGTTATTTTTGGAAACAATGCTCCAACCAGAATTAGAGGAAAAGGAATCGTTGTATTAGATGAGGATAAAAATGGAAAGACAAAAGCACAGAATGTGTTTTATGTTTATGGTCTAGAACATAACTTGTTGAGTGTAATTCAAATGTGTGACCAAGGACACAAGGTTATTTTTCATTCAAGAGGATATAAAGTAATGGATGTGAATACAGGGAAGATTGTCATAAAGGCAGTCAGAACTTCAGGGAATGTGTATGTTCTAGAAGAAGGAAAATAAAAATGTTGCATTGGTAAAACTGATGAGAGCTAGATTTGGCACAAAATATTAGGTCATCTTAGTTTTAAACAACTTATTAGGCTAGGAAGAAAAGATGATGTGACAGATATGCCTAAAATATCCAAACTTGAGAATAATATCTGCAAGTCATGTCAGTTTGGAAAGTAGTCAAGAGTTCAATTCAAGGAAAAAGAACACTCCCCCACTCGACCTCTTGAGTTTATTCATACTAATTTTTGTGGCCCTACTATTAGAAATAAAGATATGTGCTCATTTTTCCATATACAATATAGCAATATTGTCACCCAACCATAGGCCAAAACCACCCCTGAGCACCTTAACCTTGACAGATAGAATAATTCCATAAGCAAACCCTTAGAACCAATAGCCAACCAAGGTAGCATACATCTCTCCAAATCTAGCGCACCAAGCAGAGAGTCCAAACCATAACCAAGGCAAAAATTCCAAACCATAACCAAAGACTGAAATCCCAGTTGCAGTAGTTGCAGTTGCACTCCCTCTCAAAACTTGCACACTACAGGTCTTTATGAAGTTGTGAGAGTGTGAATAACAAACGAGCTCTAGCGCCCTCTTATTTATAGTTCTCTTTGTCACATGTCCAGGCTGACTTCTTATTTTATAGGTTAACAATTAAATATTAATTCTTGTATTGAGTCGACAAGTCTTCTATGGTTTCTACACATATGTTTAGAGTTTCTCTTACTTCCCAGAATATTCTAGTCTCGTCAAGGTTACACGTAGAGGTTAATAACTCTCACATCTACCATAATATCAACACTCCCTCCTAGCTAGGGAGGTATTAAAGACAATGGTATTGCGCATAAACATATCATTCAACAAGTAGCATCATCATAGCCACACAGGGCAACCTGGAGATAATGATTTTGCCCTAGGGAATGACTATCACTGATTGTTGAACCTGGGCCATTCACCTAACTGGGCCATTCCTCTAGCACTAATCATAGTGCAACCTCGGGAGAATGATTATAGTGCAAGTGTTATTAATCTCTCAAAAAATCATGTTCAACACTCTAAAACTAAGCATATGTCCATCAAGTGTCACTTTCTCAGAGAGTAGTTTCATGATCAGGTGGTTAAACTAGAATATGTTCCTTCCAAAGAGAATATCATATATATGTTTACCAATTCATTAACTAGGGAATCCTTTGAGTACCTCAGAGAGAATTTGGGAGTCTTTGCCACTCCTCATTAAGGTGCATAACCTTCATGACAGGTTGGAGGCTATTGAAAAGACCTGTTCAACTTTAGGGGGAGCATCGCAAGAAATTGAGCAATGAGAAATACAACATTAAAATAGGGGGAGTCACTCTTAGGATGTGAACACTCAGTAGGGTAGATCCCTTTGCAATTGATTTCAAAGGGGGAGAAAAACAGAGTTGCAACAAAGAGTGGCATATAATAAGGGGAAGTGAAGGCCATAGGAACATAGTGACAGGGGGAGAAACTCAACAATAAAGTTGCCATCAATGACAAAAGTGGAGTTTGTTGAGAATATGTTTTCATTGATGTCAACATGGCACATAGGCAGAGAAAGTTTGCAAAAGGATGTATGGAACAAATTTGGTACAAAGGCAGAGGAAGTGCACAGAAGGATTCTTTCTAAACAAGAAGAGGAGGTGCGTGGAAGGATTCTTTCTACTGTACTATTAAAAATCCAAAAGAAATTACGAAAGATGGAAAATACAAGTGTGCAGAAAGATTGAAGGATGAAGAGATCAATGGTGCAAAGTAAATCATGGAAGTGATTGAGTCTTCCAGGAGTGTACACAAAATAGGAGGATGACCTATGATACAATTCAGAATTAAAGTAGATTGTGACAAATTCCCTTGTCTATGATTGCAGAGTGAATCGGTGCAATGATGGATGTGTAAAGATCACAGGGTGCCTTGAGAAAAGAAACAAGTGATTGAGAAAACTATGACATAAAGGGTGGAAGTTCCACAATCAAGTGAATGAGTCACGAGGTGAACTAAAAATAATTGGTATAAATATGGATGCACTCTGATCAAGCAGTGTGTAGAAAAATGAGAGAAAAGAAGGCGCAGTAATTGCTAAAAGGAACATAAATGTAAATTTGTCAGTTTGTGTAATTTACATATTTTTTCTGAACTTAGGGTGGAAGGGTGACAATAGGATGAGTCAAATCTTACTGAGGATTGGAGTCCTCATTTTTTCTAATAGGTTGGTTCCTGAGAGGATTGGCATCCTCGTTATTTGTGACAAGTTGGTGCCTTAGAGGATTGGTGTCCTCAATTGTGATAGGTTGGTTCCTAAAAGGATTGGTGTCCTCAATCGCGACAGGATGCCTGTCAAATAATTGCAAATTGTAATTTGGTGCTTGCAGAAGAACATAAAGAAGATGTTATGTGGTTTTCTCTTGCATTAGGTTTCGACGTAAAAATCTTGGTGTATTGTGTCTACTCTGTTGTTTTGATTTTTGCATGTATTTGTCCTTAAGTGTGCATTACTGAATATCTTAAATGGTTGAAAAGAATGAAAAATTTAGATTGTTAATGCAATATTGATTCACCCCCCTATTAGTATTGTTGTGAGTATCAACACAAAGTTTGAATATTGAAATTCAAATTGGAAAAATAAAGACATGGAAGAAATTTTGTCATTTTCTATTGTGCTTTGTAATTAAATTATTTGGACCCCTTATACTCAATATTATTTTATTAAATTTGGAGTTTAGATAGAAAAAATGGTCTTCCTGTTGGAAGCACACCAATGAGGAAAAGCAAGGTGATTTTGGGAAAGAAGGCATGCACAAGGAAAGCAACAGATGGAAGGGAGAACAGCAAACGCGCATGCATGGAACACCGAACGACAGTAGGGTTAGGGTTTTGGTAATGTATTGTAATGGATGAAGAGCCAGAAACGTATAAATATAGATACTTAGGTATCATAAGGAGCTTGATTATTGTGAAGACTAGTAGTTATTATAGAGGGAAGGGTAGTAACGAGTCAATATGTAATATTTTGGTGTATGACCTATTTTTGTAAGTTGTTGAGATATAAAGGAGGGAAGAGGGTAGATCTTGAGGGTTAGATCGTAGGCTAAGGAGTCTGGTGCGATATAGTCCGCCTCATAATAAATCTCAACCCTACTAAAGGGAATTGTGGAAAAATCTCGATCTCGACCCTGCCAAGAGACAAATCTTTGTGGACGTAGCCCAGGAGGGGGTGAACCATGGTAACATCTGTGTTAAGTGATTGAATGCATGTGTGTATTTATTATCTTTCAGTGGATATTGATATGATGAATGAATGAGTTAGTATATTGTTGCGTATATCATGCTAACAGTATTTTGTGTTAGTAAATTATAGTAGCACTCTTAATCCATAGTCATCACATCTCTCACTCAATCCTAGGTTGAAACACATGAGTATTGAAGCCACCCATTAAGACTATCTTGGGTGAGACAACACAGTGCACTCTATGCATTGTTTTGCCTTATGGTTTACCAGGAGGGCTGATAGTTCTAGAGGCTTTGTTGGAAACCCGATAAACATGAACCCTGGGTCAATACAATCATAAAGGAGATAAGATAACAAATTAAACCAACAAATGGTTATGTTGTCGTTGGTAGGAACAGAAGAGGATTGAGTAGATGAGGTAAGTTGAAGATTTTTTGGAGGCATATCAAGAAAATATTAGGGCATAGAGAAATGAGCCACTATAAGGGGATGTTGAGACCGTGGAATCCCACAAAAGCGGAGATCGATAGCTGGCTAAGGACAATAGAGTTGGATTTTGCACAGAAAGATAACAGAAATCCTAGAATAACACCCCGCAAATATCTAGAGAAATATGTGTTTACTGATTTGCATGAAGTCTTTTTCAGTGATTTTCCACACTTATTGTAGGAGTGGATAGTAAGTTTAAAGGATAACCACACCACAAACTGGATCCGACAATTAGAGTGGACCCTAGTACAGATCGATCAATTACAGCAAGTAAACAACAAATTCACCCGTGCAGTAGACTTTTGGCTCGACATTATTGTGGTAGGCTTTATAATAGAGTTTGCAGTAGATACAATGAAGTCATACAGTGCAGCGGAGCAAGAGTTTCTATGAGGACCTCAAGGAAGGTACATTAGATCATTGTATACTTCTATTAAGATATTGTTATACAACAAAGGTGTAATGACAATGGCATAAGACAGCTAAACTTCCCTGTGTGCATGGGGGAAGGGGGGAAGCACTGACAAAAAGAGGAGAAATGGAAGGAGGAAAGGATAAGGGAAAGAAGGAGGAACACTTGGACCCGATAATGATGGATGATGACTAGATCAAGTGGATCTTGGCGACAACTAGAAAGATGCCTAGCAGAGTACCCTACCAATACAAGGTGAATACCAAGAAGAGGGCCTTAGCCATGACGGAAGGCTTGGAAAGTGATGAGGAAGAGATAGAGGATCTTCGGGCTGTGGAGTAGATTCGGGAAATTCAAATCTTGCGTGCAACATATGAGAGGAAGACAAGAGATCCAAGAATGGGAAGAGAAGGAAGCAATCATATCCGTCTTAATGTCAGTGTGGAACCCATAAACCCATGTGCGACTAATACACCAAAGAGAACACCACCGTTTAGACAATCGAAGTTCAGAATAAGTCAGACAACAGGAAGTACATATACACAAGGAGCAATAACTAGAGGAGCCAGTTCAGGCAGCACTAGTCAGGTATCTACACTGCGTGGAGGAAGTAGTTCAGCATTTAGAATGGCAGGACATGATCCCATGATCAGGTTACCGGAATTTAAAGGAGAAGCGTCAAAGGACCCAGAGAAAAATTTGTTCATCTATGAGAAGATCTGGGAAGAAAAACGTATCACAAACGAAGATACTAAACTAGCTCAGCTAGCGATTACACTAAGGGATCGTGCATTGGATTGGTATATGAGTTTATCTATAAACAATCCATCAGGGACAACCAGAATGATTGCGAACATCAAGAAACTTTTGATCAACAATTTTCATAATCTGAGTTCAGAGGATCAGTACATGAACGAGATGATCGAAATTAGACAGAAAACAAGAGAATCTATATAGGAGATCAACCGGAGATTCAAGCAACTGAAGGGAAAGTTGAAATATCCCATGACTGATATGCAACATAGGCACTTATTTCTCAATTCATTGTTACCACACTTAAATTATCCACTGCGACAACAGAAGTTTCAGACATAGGCAGAGGCTCTACAGGCAACCCTGCAACTGGAAGAAAATGAGTATCAGCAGACAAATCCAGTTATTGAAGAACTAAAGGAGGATTTGAATAACTTAACGTTCCAACTCAACTAGAATAAGAATAAGGATAAACGAGAAGTCGGTTGGTGTACTACATGTAGGATAGAAGGACACCACAAGAACGAATGTCCAACATTCACGCAGTATATGGAAATAGGAATGTGAAACCCACTACCAACAGGAGGACTATGGTGCGAAATATGCAAGAAATTGGGTCATGATCCATATCACTGCTCAATGATGCAAAAATACTAGATAGTCCCAAAGAGTTCATATTGCACCTTTTGCAAGTCAGTGGGCCACGACGAAAAAGACTATACAACTATGGAGTTGATGTGAGAAAGGACATTAGATGCATATAGAGTGCAGGTAGAAATGATGACTGGGCAAGCTGCGCCACAGTTTAACAAAGTTCCAACTCCATACAACACTACGCAACAACAGTATAATACTACGCAGCAACCCTATAATACCACACAGCCACAGTACAACGCAGCACAACCTCAATACAATACTTCACAGTACAGTCAGGTGCCTGAGTACAACACATCAAGAGGAGATTGAGCAGGCTACAGAGGTGGAGAACGAGCAAGAGGGGGTTTTGGATGAGGTAGAGGACCAGTGATATGTCATAATTGTCAGCAACCAGGACATTATGCAAGAGAATGTCCACTTCCACCGGCAACTTGTATGTATTTTCACGCATCGGACCATGATACAAAGGAATATCCGACACTACTAGTAAAGATTCAGGAAAAAAGGAATCAGAACAACTAGAATGTTTAGTGGATTTCAGCCGAAGCGAGGGACGAAGGATGGAACATCAACATCATTACTCGTGGAGGATCCAAAACAGGAAACGACTCAGTCCGGCAAGAACCAGTACTAAATCAATGGCTGAAGAAGAACGTCGAACCAAGGGAGAAGTTTGACGCGCAGAAGGAGAAGGAGATATTTAAGCAAGCAAGACAAGAATTTTAGAAGGAAGACAGGGTGTCAACTTCAACTGCACAACAAAGCAAGGAAGCATCGGAATACGAAATGCCTCTGGTATTGGATCATACCAATGAAATGCAACCCATGGGACAAGTAAGTACAATCAAAGGCTTTTTGCAAGCATGTGTCAAAGTATTAAATGATCCATCATCTGTGAAAATACTGCAAAACATATTAGAAAAATGTAGTATAGATACGTAAGGCAAACTAGAACAGAAGATAGTCAATCACCTACATACCAGGAGAAGAACAAGTAGGGAGTTCAAACTGATGAAAACATTGGAAACTTCAATATGGGAGACATCATACTGGATCTAGGATCTGAAGTGAATGTATTACCAAAGAAGACATGGAAATGTATGGAGAGAGACCACATTAGGATATTCACCTGTTCAACTGAAACTAGCAAGCCAACACAGAGTTCTACCAATCGGTAGAATGAAAGGAGTGACAATAGACCTAGATGGAGTACACACTAAAGCAGACTTTGAAGTCATTGAAATAGTGGACATCACAACACCATATCCAACGTTGCTTGGCTTGGATTGGGCATTTGAAAACCAGGCCATAATCAATCTCAAGACGAGGAAAATTACATTTGAGTCAGGGGAATGCAGGGTCATCGCACCATTAGACCCATCCGAAGGGGAAAGGTTTGTAGAACCTACTTTCTTAGACTTAGAGGAAATCATCCAGTAGTACAGAACAACTGCGCGTGATGAGGATTACGTAAACCCAACTGTAGATGGAGTACTCAGTTGGCATATCATTACTTCATGTGCGACAGAATCAGACACCAATTTAGAGAACTGGAAACAAAGGTTACATGAAGTTTCCACAAGAATATGTGCATGAATAGACCACACAATAAGATGGGTAGGCAGAGAGGTAAGGGAACCACCTAGCTACCATGAAATAAATGATTTGGAAACATTCTTGGCACAGTATGAGGATGAAGTTTTAGATAATCAAAGACTTTTAGCACTTGATATAGCACTCAAGGCCACACCTACAAGATGGTGGTGCACACACAAAGAGATAATCATAGATTGGTACCAATGTAAGTGGTTACTTCGAATAAGGTTCGGTGCAAAATAGAAAGACAACAACCAGCAGAAGTATGAGGGACAAGGGGCACCAGTGGTACACTTGGAGAAGTGTAGGACACTGTGGAAAATGAGACCCCCTGAGGAATGGCCTCATCATTTCATACACACTCTAGAGAGAATACCAGTGAACTGGTATACAGACCAGGAACTACACAAAGGAACTTCAACTTGAATGACATTGCAAAAGAATTTTACAGTCACTTTCTCATTCGAGCATGAGAACCCCAACATAGAGGCGGCTCTTAAACGGATAAGAGGGGTGATATTCATCAAGGAACCAGAAGTYGAATTTATAACAGAAGAACAACAACGGAACAAGAAGACAGTCAAAGAAATGTTTTCATSTTACCATGTGCAGGAGGAAGCACCGGGTGAAGACGACCCGCGCGATATTCAAATCGAGGAAGAAGAAGGYGAAAGAGAAGTGGAAAGACAACCTATAGAATCAGAAKTTATTTCCACACCAATCAAATTAAAAAAAGTCAACATTGGGATAGTTGAGAATCCCAAAATGGCTAGCATTGGAGATTATTGGGATGAACAAACAGTAGAGAGCATAGCAGAGTTATTGTGCGAGTACARTGACYTGTTTCCCACAACATTTAYAGAGATTAAGGGTATAGCATGAGAGCTAGGAGAGATGAAGATACCACTCAGACCTGAAGCGAGACCGATCAGAAAATGACCATACTGACTGAACCCAATATATAAGCAGAAAGTCAAAGCTGAGATCAACAGGATGCTCGAAGCTGAAATCATAGAACCAGTCGAGGAATCAAAATGGATAAGCCCGATGGTAGTGAAAGAGAAAAAACAAGGAATAATAAGGATATGCATTGACTTGAGAAAGTTGAACGATGCATGCCTACATGACCCATTCCCTACACATTTCACGGATGAAGTGTTAGAGAACGTAGGAGGACATGAAGCTTACTCATTCACTGACGGATTCTCAGGCTACCATCAGATCAAGATAGCACATGAAGATAGATATAAGACCACCTTTGCAACAGAATGGGGATCTTACCAGTACACATTCATGCCATTCGAACTAAATAATGCACCAGCAATATTTTCCAGAGTAGTCATCGTCGTGTTTAAGGAATTTGTCCACCAATTTATCGAGGTATACTTGGACGATTGGGCAGTCTATAATCTGTTGAAACAACATGTAGAAGTCTTGCGAATGATGTTAGAAAGATGTAGACAGTGCCAGATATCATTAAACATAAAGAAATTCATATTCGAAACACCGTTTGTGATACTATTGGGTCATATAGTATGCAAACAAGGTTTATTAATCGATACTGCAAAGGCAGTAATTGTTAACTTGCCACCACCAAAAACAGTATGTCATCTAAGAGCGACATTGGGACATGCAGGATACTATAGAAAGTTCATCAAAGGATACACGCATATTACCATGCCAATGGAAAAATTGTTAAGAAAAGATACAAAATTTCAGTGGAATGACGAGCGTCAACATGGTCTAGATACCCTGAAGGAAAAAATGGTCATTGCACCAATATTAGTATTTCCATACTGGGAGAATACATTCCACGTCCATATCATTTGCGAGTCGGAAACTGTCAGAATCATAATAGAACTATAACACTACAGAGAGAGAAGGCCTAGCTGTGGTCTATGCACTACAGAAGTTCAGACATTACTTATTGGGAAAACACTTTAATATGTTCACAGATCACTCAGCCCTAAAATACCTAGTCAACAAGCCAGTGTTGTGGGGGAGAATATGTCGATGGTTACTGTTGTTTCAAGAATTTGACTTTGAAGTAATAGTCAAGCGAGGAAAATGGAATGCAGGACCTGACCAGCTGCCAAGGGTCACAAATGGAGAAGAACCTACGAACTTAGAGGACAACTTCCCGGACGCACAATTATTTTTAGTCCAGATAGTTGATGAATACTTTACAGATATCATTCAGTACTTAACTATAGGTACTATGTCGCGAGAATATAACACCGTGCAGAAGAAAAACTTGGTAGTCCAAGCTGCAGACTATCAACTGATAGAAGGACACTTATACAAAATGGGTGCAGATAGCATCATGCATAGATACGTGCTAGAACACGAAAGACCAAGAGTGTTGACAGAAGCCCATGAGGGAATAGCAGGAGGACATTATGCAAGCAAAGCTACTGCGTAGAAGGTATTGCATGCAGGAATATGGTGGCCAACCATTCATAGAGACTTGAAGGAGTACTGCCAGAGATGCGATGTTTGTCAAAGGGTAGGTAAACCCAACAAAAGAGATGAGATGCCACTACGAACACAAGTAACATTACAAGCATTCGATAAATGGGCGATAAACTTTGTGGGACCAATCAATCGACCAACAAAAAGAACAGGATCCAGTTACATAATTACTGCAACATAATACCTAAAAATATGGGTGGAAGCAACACCAGTAAAGGATTGCAGCGCAGAAACAGCAGCACACTTTCTATTTGAACAAGTAATCACTAGATTTGGATGCCCAAGATTTTTGATGAGCAACCAAGGCACACACTTCATCAACAACACTATCAACGCTATGACCAAAGAGTTTCAATTCCATCATCAGAAGAGAACACCATATCACCTACAGGCAAACGACACCGTAGAGGCATTTAACAAAATCTTGGAGAATGCATTAACAAAGATCTGTAATGTCAACAAGGATGATTGGGACCTCAAAATATCGGCAGTATTGTGGGCCTACAGGACTACATGCAAAAATTTGACAGGGAACACGCCATTTAAACTGATCTATGGTCAAGAAGCAGTGGTGTCATTAGAATTTTTAATACCCAGTTTGTGCATAGTAGCAATTACACAAATGATGGAACGAGGCGCAATACAGGAGAGACTAAACCAGTTGTTGACCATGGAGGAAGACCGGATCTTAGCAATATTTCACCAACAAGTTCAGAAAGCAAGGGACAAATATTGGCATGATAGACACATCAAGAAGAAAACCTTCAAGGAAGGCGATCTAGTGTTGATGTATGGCAGCAAAGTGTTTCAGTACCTTGGAAAGCTAAGAATGCACTAGTTAGGACTGTACGAAATAAAAATTGTCACGGATGGAGGAGAAGTACAATTGAAAGACTTATTAGGCACAAAACTCAGAGGGATGATCAATGGGAGTCAGTTGAATTTGTACAAAGACAGTCGACCACCCACCGCGCAGTGAAAAAAAAAAAAATAGAGTTTTAAACAGTACCAATAGAGGAAAAATGCACCAAAAGAAAAAGGAGCATGCACACCAAGGAATAAAAACTTGGCAAGGATAAGGCTAATGTCTAGGTCAAAAGGGAAAATAATCAGGAAACGGAAAGATGGCAAAAGTAGTAAGAAACGACGAAGTTATGCGGAATTGAATGCCGGAAAGGACCGGCGGGAAGCCGCATTAATTGTGCCAACTAGACATGGTGAGGGAGAGTAATGGCAAGTACAAAGGGATCATAGGTTCATTGAACCCATCATAAAGGCAGTGTCTTCAACAAGTTTCATACAATGCCCATACAAAGCATGGACGCAGAAGAAAACAGCCTATTACGACACTGGAGAAGAAACAGAGAACAATAGCGCATACAGAGCACAGAGCAAACTTCACAGAGGTTGCAGAATCCATGGAGCCCAGTGAGAATTCAACATTCACTACTATGGCACCACCAAAGAAAGACAGAGTGCCAGACAACCTCGGGTTAGAACCAGGTCACAGGTACAATTGGAAGAAGGAGAACAACAACCGTCGGAGATCGTCAATGTCAATGAAATCCCATCCCCAGACACAACACCAGTGAACCCCACATCTGTAGTGGAATAAAACCAACAGCTAGCACCGGAGGTCACAAAGGTAGATACGCCAGCAGAGGCACAGGAGTAGCAGAACCAGGATGCAGAAACCCTGAAGGAGGCGCAACCAGAGAACACTGAAGAAGCTATGAGAATTGATGGTATGGAGATGAATCAGGAAGCAGTAGTCAAGCTAGACAAGTCTCAAACCACCATGTTGGACCACCCACTAGAGGGAACAGTAGAAGATGTCACGGGTTGGCCAGAATGGTACTTTGAAGAACAAACAGTCGTCATTGGCACCTCGAGCCAACCACCACCGAAGAAAGACAAGCAGCATGTACCTAGGTCACCTCGCAAGAAACCCATCACAACCCTCATTCTACCACATATACCAGATGGGTTAGGAGTGGAATCAAGCTTGCTAAGGAAGATCACCAAGCTAAAATACTCGGACCACGATGTAGCAGACACAGACAAGTTTCAAAAATTTGCAAAGAGAGTATACTTAGAGACTGTGGGCACAAATCTGATTGGGGAACTGATTGATCATCCACTCCAATGGGCAACAACATTGGAGAAAATAGGGATTTTAGGTATATTAGATCTACCACATTTTGGCAGAGGTCAGTACACAAGCAGTTGCGTCAAACAATTGTTAGCAGTCACACATGGCGGGGACATTTGGTTGGACAATATCGTCTTAATAGACGTAGAGCTTATTTCACACATCACAGGATTGCCATCCTAAGGCATGGATCCCATGCAATTCTTTGACGATAAGTCCAAGGAGAAAACACTTGCAGAGGAAATGAAGAAGAAATATGGTACTAACAGGGGGACGCGAGGAATCATAATCAAGATAATAAATGATGTCACAACACAAATGGCCACAAAAATCTTGACCTGCAAACTGCTGAGAAAGTGTCGCAGGGAGGAAGTTTCGGCTGGGGTTGTCACAGTTGCAACTCAGTGCGTCGAGGGCACCACAGTGAGTTGGGCACCCTATCTCTTGAACTTATGCAGGGATGACTGCAAGGATGTGCAGTATCTAGGAAAAAAATTTCACTACTCATGGCTAATCATGTTGATAGATATCGTAGGATGGAAGGAACCAAGTTACACATTCTTTGGCAGTAGTCCCAAGCCGAATTATGGAGCGAGGTATTTATCACTTGGCATCACGTCAGATGCCAAGCACAAGAAAATGAACGCATTTATATTCGAAGGATACCTTCGCAACCTGCAGGAAGCCATCTCCAACATGTGGAGGATCACACCATAGGTTGTCGTGTAGTACCGAGACATCGCCAACTTCAAGGCCACATGACATGCGATGTGGATATAGGCACGAAAGAACCCCAACAAGCAGTGGCTACAAATGCATTGTTGTATCACAAAGGGTGGCATTGACACGGTGATCAAAGACTGGGAAGACGAGTGGAAGATTCCAGTCCTCACACAAGACTTGCTGGAAAGGACAACATAAGAAGAAGCAACGCAGGGAGAAAAACAGCCTCAAGAAGTCCCAGTGCCCAAGAAATGGAGGACGGGCCAGACAAAGACAAAGCAAACAAACGAAGGCACAGCGAAGACGGGGACCCAGAATGGAAGAAGGATAATACACAATCTGCCAAAGAACATTCAAAACAGACCGAGGTCATGCAAGGGACCACACCAAGTCCCAATGCCCAAGAACCAAGCCTTAATAAGAGACCAGTGACTCAGATAGGAGGTGCATGAAAGAAAATGAAGACACAAAGAACACCTCTGGAATACACAATCACGGAGGATGATGTCGAGATGGTAGCCCGAATGGTTCAGGATTGTATAGTTGAGGATTTTGATAATGTTGCGCACCACATGAATAGGATTCAGGAGGAGCTGGAAGACATGCGGCAGTTCCTCAAGAAAATCGGGGAAGTATAGATAGCGGGTAGCAGAATGGGAACAAGACCATCGACATCGCAAACAGAAGAAAGACTGGAAGAAGGAGAGCGGGATACAATTCATACAATACAGCAGTCGAGCGCAACATTCCACATAACACCCAGTATGTTGTGCATGGATGAGATCGTGGGGAAGACACCCCTAAAAAACTTAAGCCAAATCCAATTGGTATTTCCACGGATACCATCCAAGGCTCTACACAAATTGCAGGTGAGCGTTACCCAAGAGGTACAGTCTCAGGCACGCATAGACTTAGCGAAGTTATAGCAGGCAACGGAGATGTGGGATGCATTGGAAATAATATGTGAGTAGGCTAAGTTTGAAACCCAAGAGGAAAGGGAGTGCACGAATGGATTGGATAAGAAAGTCGTAGGAACTTATGAGAAGATTTGAAAGACCGTGCAGACGGATGAACTTACAACAGCAGAAAAGATTGATCAGATTGCGTAGGAAATCAATCAATATTAGAAGGAGATCGATAATCTCCGTGAGCAGCTCACACCACTAATCCACCAGCAGCAAAGGAGAAAAGGAAGAAGGAAGCAATAGAGCAGTTGTAGGAGATAGAGTGACAATTTAGCATAGCAGTTGACTTGTTCGAGAATGTAGCACAGCTTTGGACAAAGCTAGAGGAGGATCAGAAAGTCTAGAAGTGGGACAAGGAAGAAGAAAGGATAAGCGTAGCTATCCAAGACCTCAAGCAGAGGCAGAAGACAATGTCTATCATGGAGCGCGTCAAAGGGGCACAAGACATGAAGAAACTGCAGGCAAAACTCACCATTGCGCAAACACAGAAGAAAGACCATCATGCTCAAATGGAAGTGTTTCAAGAGCAGGTAGCAGAAGTCCTAGCATAGGTAGAGGAAACAAAGACACATATAGCACAGACCCAAGAAGAGTGCATGAAATTGATCAGTGACAAAATTGCAGGCCAAATAGTGGACACACTCAAGGAGAAGATCGTGCAAGAGTAGACGCAGGCAACAGAGCTCAAGGAAAAATTCTAGGCGGTCACCAGGGAGATCGAAGATTTTTTTTAGGTGGCTCGACACAAGCCACATGTCAGTGTTGGGGGCCTATTGGAAGTAGACCAAAGAGGAAAAGAAAGGTGATTTTGGGAAAGAAGGCATGCACGAGGAAAGCGACAGCTGGAAGGGAGAACAGCATGTGCGCGTGCATGGAAGACCTAACAATGATAGGGTTAGGGTTTTGGTAATGTATTGTAATGGTTGAAGAGACAAAAACCTATAAATATAGATACTTAGGTATTAGAAGAGGCTTGATTATTGTGAATACTAGTCGTTATTATAGAGGGAAGAGTAGTAACGAGTCGATATGTAATATTTTGTTGTATAACCTATTTTTGTAAGTTGTTGAGCTAGAAAGGAGGAAAGAGGGTAGATCTTGAGGGTTAGATCACAGGCTGAGGATTTTGGTGCAATCTAGTCCGCCTCATAATAGATCTCGACCCTGCTGAAGGGAATTGTAAAGCGCACGGCATTGGAATGATAGAACGATGATAATAAAAGGGCCAAGAGCCAAATCTTTGTGGACCTATCCTAGGAGGGGATGAACCACGGTAACATATTTGTTAAGCGGTTGAATGCATGTGTTTCTTTATTGTCTTTTAGTGGATATTGATATGATGAATGAATGAGTTAGTATATTGTTGTGTATATCATGATAATAGTATTCTGTGTTGATAAATTACAGTAGCACTCTTAATCCATAGTTATCATATCTCTCACTCAATCCTAGGTTGTAAACACATGAGTATTGCAGCCACCCATTAAGACTATCTCGAGTGAGATGACGCAGTGCACTTTGTGCGTTGTGTTGCCTTTTGGTTTACCAAGAGGGTTGGTAGTTTTACAGGCTTTGTTGGAAACCCGGCAAACATGAACCTTGGGTCAATACACTCAGAAATGAGATAAGATAACAAAGTAAACCAACACCTCCACATCCCTCAAAAATTTCATACCTTAACTCCAAATGTTGGGTTTGCACAAGACAAAATACTAAACCCCTATTTTTGGAAAATTCAATATGTGATCTCTAAATAGGGTGGATCTTGTGTGCAATAGTTAATATCAATAATATTTTTATGAAATTTGGTGAGAAAATACAAAAATGTGTTCTCTACAATGTATCTAAATTTTTTTATCTTAAATCCTAAGTATGAGAACATGATGATCAAAATACTAGGCCTCTGCCAATGTTGAAATAAAATATGGAAAGTACTACACACCATTTTTGGGAACCTATGTGAAATCAAATTTTTTTGAATGTTGGCGAACATTTATAAATATGTTTCCTTGATACCCTATCTAAATTTCAGACCTTGATTCCAAAATATGAGTGTGTACTAGTCAAAATACTAGGCCACTCTATGCTTAGGAATTTCTCTGTACAACCATTGCGGAGACTCAGGCATGAACAACATCAATATGAATTATAAAAATACAGGAAATCCCACTAATCAGGGCATACATATCTAAGTACCAAGTACCTATCAACACTCTTGTCTTCCTTTATTTCCCTTTCCCTCTCATGTGCAACATATTATCTATAAAATGAGACAGTTGATCTTGTCAAAATTTGATTTGTGAGCTTGAATTCCTCTTACATTAGCTTCCCAATCATTGGAAATTCCATCAATTGATCACCCTACCAATTCCTAATCGGTGCTCTACCTCTTCAGGGACCCCTAAACTGCAATCGGGTTGTATGAACGGTACAAATCTAGCATTTGAGAATAGAAAGCAACCATCGAGGCTTACAAGGAAACCCCATTTTAAGAACACTCTCTAATAGGTTGAACTCAACAACAATTCACCAATATAAAAAAATTCATTACAACAACCATATGACATTAGGGAGCAAAAGTGTGTGAGCTCTCTAGATCAAGCCTTATTTTATAGGATTTGTGGTCCAATCCATGTCTCCATTTCATTCAAAAATATGTAATCTCTTTAATTACTAATTACCTATTATTCACCCACCCATGTGTCACTCACATGCACAATTGCACAATTAATTTCTCTTTTAAATTATAAAATAATGATTATTTATCACCCAACTACTACTCTTCCTATTTTTACTCCTAGATGTTCCCTTGATCTCCTCCTCTTTTCCTATTTGAGTGGGTGCACATGTAATTTAATTAAATCATCTTTTCCTATTTGAATTTGAATTCATTTTTTCCTTTTTCTTCTCCCTATGTTATGGGTGCACTAGTGATTAATTTTTAAATTAATCCCAAGTAATTTTCTTTTATTTCATGCACATTTCCAAATGCATTAATTTTTCAAATAAATTTTCAATAAACTACTTATTTTTCATTTTTATAAAATATGCACTAACCTATATGCTCAATTAATGACTCGTGCATTTATTTAACTTTCCCAATTTAAATAAAATGCATATGCTAGTCAAATATTGTTCCCATGTATGAATAATAACTATGACTAATAGCAAAGGTGTCATGTTCATCATGCCCTTCAAGCATCCAAATTTATTTGATAGCAAGGGTGGCATGCTTCTTCATGCCCTTCAAGCATCCAATTTACTTTAGAAAGAGTGTCATGCTTATCCACACCCTTCAAGAACTATCTTTCAGTAAGTATCAAGGGTGCTATGTTAATGCATGCCCTTAAAGCATCCAATTTTATTTGGTGGGTGAAATGTTACAACAATTAAGATAATGTTAACTCAATTTGTTCTTACCTTGTTGATAGAATAAAGGTCACTGAGGAATAAGTATGACACCTTATTCCGCACTCCTCAACTAGACCTCATGAGTGATTGAAGATACGACCTGCCCTCATGGAAATGTGAAACCTCTAGGTAAAAGCATCATATAATTTTCAACTCGAAACATGGAAAATGAGTGCTAGTAGGTGGAAACAGGGACACATGTGCACCCACTCAAATTTCCCTCATCTCCTATTAAAATTAGGAAGAGTATAGGTACACCCACTCAAATTTCCAAATGCATTCATCTTTCTAATAATTTTTAAATAAAATACTTTATTTTCCATTTTTATGAAATATGCAATAACTTGTATGCTCAATCAATCACTAATGCATTTATTTAACTTTCACAATTTAAATAAAATTCATATGCTAATCAAATGTTTTTCTCATCTATGCATAATAGCTGACTGACACCAAGGGTGCCATGCTTCTCCATGTCCTTCAAGCATCCAATTTTCTTTGATACCAAAGGTGCCATGATTCTTCGTGCTCTTCAAGAACTATCTTTCAATAAGTACCAAGGGTATCATGTTCACACATGCCCTTCAAGCATCGAATTTTCTTTGGTGGGGGGGATGGTACAAAATTTGATACCACATTAACTCAAATCATTCCTACCTTGTTGAGAGACTAATTGTCACAAAGGAATAATGATGACACCTTATTTTTCACCCTTTAGCTAAATCTTGTGGGTGATTGAATGTGTGGCCTACCCTCATGGAAACGTTCAACCTTTGGGTAAAAGCATCGTGAAATTTTGAACCCATGACACAAAAAAGGAGTGCTAGTAGGTGAAAATGGGGGCATTGTTCCTCCTCTCCTAGTGATACTATGTACATCTTCCATGCAACCCCATTACCCATGTGTGGACCAATTGAAAATCATATTCCATGTGACTGCACACAAATAAAATCAATGCATTAAATGGTCCCATAACCATAGATTAGAAATGTATCATTAATCACATGGCATATCTTAATGTCTCGAATCAATCCTAAGTCTTGTTGATGTTCATATTGCTCCAGATATTAACTACAAATTTATGAGGATAAATCCCCCCTGCATTTTTAAATAGGTGGTGCTCCTCTGTAATCACTAAATTTAATATGAAAATATAGTTTAAATATAAAAAGTAAAATCACAAATAAATGTTTCTGAGAAAAGAACCATGAACTTATTGTAGATATAAATATCATACCTTTACAATATTATACATAAGTAAAGAAAATATCATCTAAGATTAACATGTTCCTCATATCCATCACAATATAAGAAAGGTTTTGTCATATCATAAGACAAAAAAGATATAAGGCCATGATATAGAGAACTTTAAATGAGTATCACATTTAAAAATGAAAGAGAATATGATAAGCACACTCCAAAAATCTCATACTTGGAAATCCCAAAGTTTGAGAAATCATTAAAGTTATGCCCTGAAATAGTTCTTTGGGGAGTTTGAAAAAATTAATTGACCAATTTTACAATGAAATGTGAAATTAAAATGAAAGCATTTGTCCAAATGGACTAGGATGGGGCTCCTATGGAACTTTAAAAGAAATACATGGACCCAAAAGAAAAGAGAAAAACAATTAGAAATCAGCTATGAGTTTTTCAGTGAATGAAAAGACATAAGTTGGATGAATTCTAAATGAGAAGTGTAGAAGACGGAAAATTATGAAAAATGACCGCTTGACTTATAATGATGGATTCTCTCTCTCTTCATCTACTACCTGGGATGTCTTCTGGACTTTCTTTTGTTGGAACTGTCTGACCGGTTGTAAATTTTTTCTCCTAATCTAATTCTATTAGTTTAATTAGAGCCTTCTTTAACCAATTATCAATGTATTCTCTCATTGGTGGAACCATTATTTCTTGTCTAACTTTTATATCAAATAATGAATTTTCAATATCTTTAAAATCCATTGAGAGTTGATGGAGGGTATCTTCAATACCATCATTTTTTTACATAACGAACCAACCAACTCTCTATATTTGTCTCTGGATATTCAGTTAGGTTGTTAAAAATTTTTGTTGATGCAATCTTTAAGGAGTCTGTCTTTTCTTCCATTTGTTCCTTTGATAAGAGTATTAGTTCATGATTAGGCGTGGGTCCTCCACATCTTCACTTGAACTAGTTAGTTTTAGGATATTTAGACACTTAAGAGTTAGTTAAGATCTACTTGGTCTAATGTGTCGTTAGGTAAAAGTGTGTTTCTTAGTGTGTTTCTTTAGTGTGCATTTATAGTTAGGAAATCCGATGGTCATGATATGTTCCCGACATAGAGCGATCTGACGGTTCATACTCTCCTCGATCTTAACGACCATTGATCTATGGCTTAACACCCGATTGGTCCATGATCTCTATTTAAAGAGCACGGAGGGTCATTTTCCGATGATCGGTTGTGAGAAACTCTCTTGTAAAATATCTTTGTAATCTTTTTCTTTTGCATTAATAAACTTCTCCAAGTGGTCGTGTTGGTTGGGGCCGTGGATGTTTCCCCATAGGGGTTTTACCATGTGAAAGCATCGGTGTGTTGATCTTTGATCTGGTTATGTGAGTGGTTAATGAAGGTGTTCTTCCTATGTTGAAATACTTGTGTTGTCGAACATGGTATCAAAGCCTATTTGAAGATCTACTCATGTTGTAGATCGAGATCATGAAGTTGAGTTGC
>ML798676.1:126494-139532 GCA_009831015.1 Picea engelmannii | reverse complement strand
CTCCAACTCCCCAATTCTCTGGCTACAACCAGAAGGAGGCTACAACCCCCTATGTTCTCCAGCTACAATCGGAAGGTGGCTAAAACCACCTGTCCTTTCCCCGTCCAACCGCCCTGATGTATAAGTAGAATTATGGAACCACTGTCAACCTGTAACTGTGAGATATATTGTTGTACAACTGTATCAACCTATACCACTGACCTGTACCCAATCTATACAACTGCTCTGTAATCAATCTATACTTGAACTGAACATGTATCTACAAAAATACAACAGGTACGTGACCTGTAGTGTTTCATCCCAGGTATGTACGTGCCCTATCTGTTATGCAGATTGTGTATGTACGGGCCCTAACTGTTATACAGCCTACATATCCCTTCTAGAACTAGGGTTTCCTTTTACTTGAAAACTTTTGACCCTCTGTAACTTCTTTCACATAGATTTGTAACCTGTCACTGTATCCAAACTGTAACTTTACCTTGTGCATGCATTCTCATACATCACATTCACTCAAGACAAATAAGTCTCTCTCTAGTCATGTGCCATATAGGTGTGTGAAATCATGAACATGTATACTTTCCTTCACATGATCTTAGTCATCAAACCCTTTTTGAGATTCGGCCTCTCAAAACATCAACAAATAAAAGATCTCAACCATGTACCATAAAACCCTTAGCCATATTCCAAGAAATACAAGATGTGCCTCAACAAGAAGTACCAATGATAAATATACCAGCACTGTATTTCTATAGATCTGACTTATGCAGAAGATCCCATGTATCCACTAGTCTCTCTAGGGAGAATCCTCAAATCTCCATTGCCATTCCTCATGCATACATCAAAATACAACTATTATATAAGTAAGACATACCTTTTGAACCAATGGATGGATCTAATGTATTTGAGCACTTTAGACCTTCCTGAAAGCTTGATCTCAGAATCTAGAACCTCTGCATCTTCATCTTCTCAAGTTTCCATGGCTTCACCAACATGTACTCACACTGTACACAGCCAGCCCACATGCGTACTCACCCTATACACAGACAGCTCGCGTACATGTATGCACCCTATACACAACCATCCCACGTATGTACACACCCTATTCATAGACAACCCGCGTACATGTACGCACCCTATACACAGACAACCCACATATGCCTCAGAAAATAGGGTTTTTTGTATTCGTTATAATTCCGAGAATTTCATTGTCAACCCTTCGTGCTACCTCAGACGTTCACCACTTCAGATGTATCCACAAGTATTTACAATAGGCTTTACACAAGAAAATAGATATACAATATGTACAAGTGTATCCTTAATGAGTGAGCTTTGCCTCTTATTTATATCTTCATGTAGCCTTACACTTTCCTTATTTTAGGGATTATCCATCTAAAATAATTTATTTTGCAAGAGACTTTGACTCTTGGGGGATTCTCTAAGACTCATGAGGATTCTTCAAATTCATATTTTCATAACTCTCTAACCGTGAGGAGTTATGTGACGTTCCACATACCACAGGAAATGGCATGATAAGCACTATGCATCTAGGATAGTTTCACTGAAAAATTCATAGTTCTTCATCTCATTATTCCACAATTAAGCATGGGTTCTCTCACTCTACAAAGAACCTTCCCATGATGGATTTCACCATAAGGGGACCACTTTGGAGTTAATCCATATTTACTTATTATCAACCATGACAAGACAATAATGAGTCATCTTTACATCAAACAATCTTGGGTCCATTATCCAAACCTTTGTGCTACGGGGCTTTCTTCAAGGGTTGACATCAATGACAACCAACATTAATCAACAATCTCCCCCTTTGGCATTGATGGAAACACTCTAATGCAATACTGAAATCATATCACTCATGCTCCCCCTAGAACCATGCCTCTCTCCTCTACATCTGATAAATTTGCTCCCCCTAGAACCATGCCTTTGTCCTCTGCATATGATAAATATTTGCTCCCCTTGGAACCATGCCTCTGTCCTCTACATCTGATAAATATCTCCCCCTTTGTCATCAATGGCAAAGGTACCTTTCCATCTGGGGTTTCTCCCCCTAGTTGAACTGTCCTCTTATGGTGGTTCCTCGTGTACATCTAAGACATATAAGATAAGCATTCAAAAAGAATTCATTTTGGAGTAGAAATAACTCCAAGTCTCTGGCGAAGATATTCAAAGGCTTATTGTGGAAGTGGTTTTGTAAAGATGTCTGTCACTTGTTCTTTTGTGCCCACATACTCAACTCTGATGTTCTTTTCTACAACATGCTCCCATAGAAAGTGATACTTGATTGGAATGTGCTTCGTCTTGGAGTGCATCATTGGGTTCTTCAAGATATTGATGGAGCTTGTATTATTACAATAGATTGGAATGGGCTCATCATACTCAACCTGTATATCTGTCAGAGTTTGTTTCATCCAAATAACCTGTGTACAACATGATGTTGTTGCAATATACTCTGCCTCGGTTGTAGATAAAGATATTGATAATTGTTTCTTGCTTAGCCACGATACTAAACACTCACCTAAGTAGAACGTTTCTCCACTAGTGCTTCGTCGGTCATCAATACAACCTGCCCAATTTGCATCTGTGTAGGCAATAAGTGATAGATTATTTCCTTTTGGATACCATAATCCAAACTCTTTTGTTCCTTTGAGATATCTGAAAATCCTCTTCACTGCTAATACATGTGATTCCTTTGGTGCTGCTTGAAATCGTGCCACCTGTCCAACTACCTGCATTACATCTGGTCTATATGTTGTCACATATAGTAGGCTATCAATCACTGACCTATGTTGCCTTTGATCTGTAGACTTTGAATCATCATCTTTGCTCAACTTGCAACTGGTTTGCATGGGAGTGATAACTGGTTTGCAATCTTCCATTCTGAACCTCTTTAGCATTTCTCTGATATACTTGGTTTGGGAAATAATAATTTCTCGATTGCTTTGGCGTATCTGAAATCCTAGAAAGAACAATAGTTCTCTAAGTAACGACATTTCAAATTCATTTTGCATATCTTTTGCACATTTTTGGCTTAACCTGTCATCATCACTACCAAAAATAATATCATCAACATAAACTTCAACTAATAAAATATTACCTTGACTTACCTTGATGTAGAGGTTGTTGTCTGCACTTCCTTTTCTGAACCCTACCTATTGCAGATACTTATCCAGTCTAGAGTATCATGCTCTAGGAGCCTGTTTTAGACCATACAAGGCCTTCTTTAATTTACACACATAATCTGTGTTCTTTGACAATTGAAATCCTTCTGGTTGTTCAATGTAGACTTCTTCTTCAAGTTCTCCATTCAGAAAAGTTGATGTTATGTCCATCTGATATACTTTAACATTTTTGGAGCATGCATAAGCTAAAAGCAAACAGATTGCTTTCATTCTGGCAACTGGGGAAAATGTCTCTTCAAATTCAATTCCTTCAATATGTGCATATCCTTTACATACTAATCTAGCTTTGTTCCTTGTAACTTGTCCATCTTCATTTAATTTATTCCTGAAACCCCATTTTGTGTCGATCACATTCTTATTCTTTGGTCTTGGAACTAATTCCCAAGTGTCGTTTTTCTCTATTTGATCCAATTCTTCATCCATGGTCTTATTCCAAAATTCATCCTTGTTGGCTTCTTCAAAATAGTTTGGTTCAATTGTAGATAAGAGTGCTAGGTGTGTTTGTTCTGGTGAACAAATTCTTCTTCTAGTCTCAACTCATGCATCTTTGTTTCTGATAATCTGATTTGAAGGATGATTCTTCTGTACTTGTTTATTGGGTGTCTTTGGAGACACTTGTTGAACTTGCTCTTCTACTTCTGTTGGATTCTCTTCATCTTCCTCTTCTACTTCTTTTCCATCTTCTGCTTCTTCTTCTAAGGGTTGTTTCATTGATTCATTTTCTTCCTTTGATTCCGGTCTACCTGTTTCATCAATTGTTACGTTGATGCTTTCCACAACTTTGTTCAATCTTAGATTGTAAAACTTGTATGTTTTCCTTGTACTTGAGTAACCAACAAGTACTCCTTTGTCCACACGAGAGTCAAACTTTCCCATTCCACCAACTTCTCTTTTAATATAGCCTTTGCTTCCAAAAACTATGAAGTGCTTTACATTTGTTGCTCTTCCTTTCCATAGTTCGTAAGGAATTTTGTCAGTGTTGTTTATGAGCATTAATTTGTTTTGAATGTGAATTGTTGTATGCACTTCCTGTGTCCAAAAAATATCTGTCAATTTCGAATCCATCAACATTGTTCAAGCCATTTCCTGTACTGTCATGTTCTTTCTTTCAACAACTCCATTTTTTTGAGGTGTCCTAGCAATGGAGAATTGCCTTTTTTTTCCATGATTGCTGCAGTATTCCATAAATTCCTTTGAGGTGAACTCTCCTCCATTATCAGATCTCAAGTATTTGATTTTTGAATCCATTTCATTTTCAACCATTTCCTTGTAGATCTTGAAGTTTTCAAAAGCTTCTAACTTATTCTTGAGAAAGCAAATTGTGGTCATTCTTGTATAACCACCAACTAATAACATGAAGTATTTCTCACCTTTTAAACCCTTTGTTTTAGTTGGTCCAACTAGATCAGTATGCACAATTTCCAGTGGTCTTGTCGTTGAATATTCCTTTGATTTAAACCTGGTCTTTGTTTTCTTTCCTTGTTGACAATGCTTTCATAAAGTGTTGGTTGGTTTCGTGATCTGGGGCATTTCTCTGACTACTTCTCTTTTGTTGACTTTGACAAGGTTATCAAAATGTATGTGACCCATTCTTATGTTCCATAGCCAACTTTCATCTTCCTTTCCTAGACAACACTTTTCATTTCCAATTTCACTTAACAAATATATGTTGCTTGAATTTCTTGCAGTTGTAGCGACCAATTTCCTTGAACCTTCTTTTCTTATCTCACACTTTTGTGAATCGAAAGTAACTTTTTGACCTTGGTCACACATTTGAATCACACGTAGAAGATTATGTTTCACATCTTCTACTATTAGAACATTTTCTGTCTTTTCATTCTTGTTCCCAATTCGAAATGTGTCTTTTCCAATGATTTTGGTTGAATCATCATTTTCGAAGGAGATTGATCCATCTCTTTCCTTTCGTAATGTAAGAAACTTGTCTCTATCACCTGTAATGTGTTTTGAACATCCACTGTCAACATACCAACCACGTTTCTTCTACTTATATGTAAGAGAAACTGTGCATTCTTCATTGCTATACCAATATTTCTTTCTTATCCATGTCGTTTTTTGATGTTCTTGTTTATGACTGTTGTTATTATGTTGATGTTCTTTAGGAAGGACTGTCATTTTGCAATCTTTGGCCATGTGTCCAAAATTGTTACAGTTTTAACATTCCACTTCAATGCTCAAAGATTCAAACCTGTTGTAACTTTTTCTTTGTGTTTCACTAGGTATTTTTGAATAACCCATTTATGTATGACTTTCAAAGTTGTTATTGTTCCTGTTGTTAGCTCTACAAATTCACAACTTTATGTCCAAAATTATTACATGCATAACATAAACCAAAAAATATAGTTTGATACCTGGGAATTGAAGATCTTTTGAAAGGAGGTGCTCTTATGAATCCTTCTTCTTATTGAGGCCTATCTGTCTGTTGTTGATTCTGAAATCTGAATCTTCTTGGTGGAGGAGTGTCCATGTAATTTTCCTTGTATATCTTCCTATCCCCTTTGATTGTTTATGCATAAATTTTTGGATATGTTTCTTTCTCTGTTGTTTTGGAGCTTGATCCATTTTCTGTCTGATTTTATCCAAGTCCGGAATTGTCAAGATGATATTTTTGACTGTTGATAATGTCATCCAAAACTTTTGAGCCATTTTGCATATTTTTCAATCAGAAGATTCCAAAAGATTCCAAAAGATCAGAAGATTCCAAAAGATGGCATTAATATGTTTCATGAGTGCATTGACCATATTTTTGATATTCAAACCTTACACCCTATCTTTGATATTCAAGCCTTAAATCATAAATATGAAGTCCTTATCCAATTGATACCTTCAATGTCAAATGAAAAACTCATCTTGTCGGTTGGCACGTCTTGGAGGATGGTGATCATTTATTTTGGGTTTTTATAGGTCATTTATCATCGTCATATGCATACGTTCATTGGCATATCAATGTGCTTTCCTTTCGTAAATTCTTACTAGCCATGATCCCTCCATGCAAAACAGATGATGTGTTCCTTTATGCTAAGTGTCATCCTACTTGAGTCCCAAGTTGATGCTCTTATCTTCCCCCGTACATAAATAAAAATATATATATAAACGTAAATAAATAATACACAAAAAAATATTGTCGAAGGGGTATATTAGATTGGATTTGTTTGCATTTATTTAGTTTCTTTTCTTGCTTTTTGTATATACTTCTTTCAGTTTGTTTATACTTACTTTAGCATAAGTTTTGTTTTGTTCTAGTTTGCCATTTTTCATTGAGTTAGAGTCAGTTGGATCAGTCAAGTTTCTAGAAAGATCATTTGTTTGCAAAATGTTATTGATCAGTCCTGAAAATCATAAAAACACAACAAAGATGTTAGATTTTCCTTCAGTCTGAAGTAGTACTCGTAGCTATTTTACACATGATTTCTCTAATAGTGATGACATAACATTTATCTCTTGAAGTCTTGTTCTTATTACACATATGCATGATTAGTTTCATTAAAATTAAGTGCATGATACGAAGACCTGTATGATTCTTCTACAACCTTGTTGTGCATCACACGGGTTACCTTCTCAAAAGAAAGGACAAAAAGGACCCTTGTATATATGTCATACAAAATTGGTGTTTAGCTCTAACTTCCTTTCTTATCATGCCAACACTTGGTGAATATATCATATAAAACTTTTTGGGATGTTATGTTATAAAGGGGATACAACTATATTGTCTGACAACATAATATTATGCTACAAGATATAGTATCCTGCAGTATGGTTGCATACGAAGCATGGTTAGAATCGATATACTTCAACATCGGATATGTTATAAAGTTGATATCATTTGTTAAAATGAATTAATGTTTAGTCATTGCATGTGGTATGAACTTCAAATTACAATCATCTTTGAATGCGTATGTATCGTAGTACGTGATGGGATTTGGAAATATGATATGGCATTGTGTGGCTTCCACTATGTAAAATATAATTGGGTGTTAGTTGTGGTTGAAATTTGACAGTGTTTATGGTATTTCCATCCAATTTTAGAGGCGGCGTGAAGTTAATGATAATTAATGCACATCTTGCGGATTTTTCTCCCTAGGTTTACCACCTTTCTTGCTTGTTTAAGTTTTGTTGGAACTCTTTGGAGTTGGTAATTGAGGGTTTGAACTCGAAATCCCAATCGATGGTTGAATAAAGATCTTGAGCATCTCTTTCCTAGTTATTTAAGAAATTTTTGAACAAGTATGGACATTTTGACTCCTCTTTCATCAAAATAAAACTACTTTGCTCTGACAATTTCAAAAGGTTGGCTATGTTTGGTTGCTAATTGGGCGAGTATTGACTGTGTAGGAAAATTCCATAACATTAAACTTAGTATGGGAGAATACAAATTACAAATACCAATGTATGCCATTTCCATTGGAGGAGTAGATGTTGTTCTATGGATTCAATGTTTCAGAACATTGGGTACAATTTCTACAAGCTATAAGAAATTATTCATGAAATTTGAATTATAAGGGATTCAATATGAACTTAAAGGGTTAAAATATGGACCTTCTCAGGTCATCATCTCTCATAGAATGGAAAAACTCCTAGAAAAATGTAGTAGGGGGATTGTGGTTAGACTTTAATCTATGGAAGTAAAGCAAGAAGGTGAAAATGTTCTAGAGGAATTAAAATGCACCTTGGAAAATCACCCTAGAGTCTTCCAAGAAATCCTTAAAGGGATACCTCCATCTAGAGATCATGAACATCAAATTGAAATAATACCAGCAAGTACTCCTCCTAATAAAAGGCCTTATAGATATCCTCGCCAGTAAAAGGGGGAGATTGAGAACATGGTACAATACATGCTAAATGCAAGTATTATTCAACCAAGCAGGAGTTCATGTTCAACTCCAGTAGTGATGGTGAAAAACAAAAAGATAATGCTTGGACAATGTATCCTTATTATAGAGATATAAACAAAATCACCATCAAAGATAAATTACCTATTCCAAATATTGACGAGGTATTAGATGAGATTCATGGAGTGGCTTATTTTACAAAGTTAGATATTAAATCAGGATACCACCAGATAAGATTAAGAAAAGAAAACATTCTAAAAATATCTTTTAGAATACATGAAGGGCACTATGAGTTCTTAGTCATGCCTTTTGGATTGACTAATGCTCCTTTTACCTTTCAAAGCCTTATGAACAAAAAATTTCAACCCCATTTTAGAATTTTTGTGTTGTTTTTCTTTGATGATATACTTATCTATAGAAAATCATGGGAACACCACATCAAACATGTATAAATTCCTAGAAAATCTTGAGAACAATCAATTGAATGTAAAAATATCCAAATGTTCTTTTGGGGAACAAGAAGTAGAGTATTTGGGTCATATGGTTTCAAGGGAAGTGGTTAAGGTAGACCCTCAAAAGATCCAAGCTATTACAAAATGGCCTATTCCTAAGAAAATCTAGAGGCTTAGAAAATTCTTGGGTCTTACAGGATATTATCGAAAAATTATTAAGAATTATGCATGCATTGAAAACCCATTCACATCTCTCTTGAAGAAAAAATATTGTGTATGGAATGAAGAGGCTACCTTGGTATTCTCACTCTTAAAAGATGTTATTTCTTTTACACATGTATTAGAAACACCTGATTTTGGTAAAACATTCGTAGTTGAATGTGATGCATCAAGACAAGGTTGGAGCAGTATTGATGCAAGAAGGGAGACCATTGGATTTTGAAAGTAAACAGTTCAAAGGAAAATACTTGGTGAAATCTACATATGAAAAATAAATGTCAGCAATTTTACATGCAATAAAAAATGGCAACAAAATCTCAATGGGAGGAATTTTAAAATCAAGATGAACCATGATAACCTAAAGTAATTTTTGGAGAAAATATTATCATCAGAAGAGGAACAAAAATGGGTAGAAAAAATGCAAGGGTTTTATTTTCAAATAACCTACAAGAAGGGGAAGGACAATGTGGTAGCAGATGCCCTTCCCAAAATAGAGGAAGCCTTGAGTTTATATTCCATTCCTATGTGGTTGGATAAAGTTGGACATGAATGGAACAATGAAAATACTACTAGATATAAAATACAATGTATAAAGGAAGGGATGAGCTCTATGGAGCATTGGGAGTGGAAGAGAGATATCCTTTGGTACCTGGGTAGAATATTTGTATGCCCTAAATTAAAGTTGAAGCAACAAATATTTATGGAGTCTCATGACTCACCAGTGGCAGGACATTCAGGGTTTCTTAAAACATATCAAAGGATCAAAAAAGATATTTTGGGGGAAGGAATGAAGAAAGATATTCAAAAATTTGTAAGAAAATGTCATGTTTGCCAAAAAAATAAAGGAGAGACAGTAAAATATCCAGGGTTACTTCAGTCTTTACACATACCTAATCAAAGGTGGGAAGAGATATCAATGGGCTTCATTAAAAATTTACCAAAATCAAAAGGTAAGGATGCCAATTTTGTCGTTGTGGATAGACTAAAAAAAATGCACATTTATGTGGAATTCGAAGTAAATATATAGCAATCCAAGTGGCAGAAGTGCTCATGAAGGAAATTCTTAGACTTCATGGATTTCCTAAAGTAATAGTAAGTGACAGAGATCCAAAATTCATGAGAAATTTTTGGAAAGAATTATGGAATGTGAGTGGAACAACACTAGCTACCATCCACAAATATATGGTTAAATAGAAATAGTTAAAAAATGTTTAGAGGGTTATCTACGTTGCTATTCTTCAAACAAGCAATCTCAATGGGTGAAGTGGCTTCATTTGGACCAGTACCTATACGACTCCAATGATCATGGGAGATCATATTTTACTCCATGGTGTACATATATCTTCAGTTTGGTTTTGAGAATGGTTCTACTGGGCCTTGTTTGTGACTCCGACAACTTTTTGGCATGTAACCGCATTTGTATTTGCCTATTCATGGCCACAGACACTTGTTTGGTATATTTTTCACATGGATCTGCAATGTATTTTGGAAGCCATGTATGAAAAGTCAATACAGAATGTAATGAGTGATCGAGTTCATCCAGTTGGTTCTCTACCACTCCACTTCTAGGTTATTTATAATGTATTTCAGCCATCGCAGATTCTCCTATGACCTCACACATTAGGGGACATCTGTTATAGAAATATTTGCCTCAACCTATGCAATCTTGCAGAGAGGGCCTTATTCCATTCCCCCGTGCAGACTTACTTTCCCTGATTGATAAATCCATAGAAAAAAACAAGTATTTTTCCACTTGTACGCACCTTGAAAGCTATATAGCAAGTGTATAAGGTAGATTCTCCACTACAGCCCGCGTCCATCAGGATTTGTGCCAGAAAATCAAAATTAAATGTTGGTTTTCCATGTCACGACAGGAGATCTCTGATCCTTGGCCTTCCATATACTAGAAACGTTATGACTCGGCCCTTCAGTTGCATTTTGAAGGCTATAAAGAAGCCAATTCCAAGCTATGGAAAAGGAGAGAGAATTCAACTTTGAGAGTAAAGTTACTCTGGAGAAATTATTACTTCGTTATTGAGTCTGCATCCCTTTGTCCTTTAAGTCTGAACACAGTGTTCAACCCCCAAACACTTCCCTTATTGATGGAGAACCTATTTGTCTCCCTTATATGAGCTTGACTTTGGTGGAGGATTGAAGTGGTGGAGGCCCAGTTGGAAGGAACTCGGTTTCTTGGTTCTGAACTGTGCCGACACAGAAGTCTGTAATGTTTTCACTTCTGCTAATCATTTATTAATAGAAATACTCATTTCCCGTCCAATTGATATCATGAAAATATATGTGTTATGATCCATGGGTATGTTTGTTTTGTATATTGATGGATTATGCTATCTAATGTGTTAACATGTTATATCATCACTATATGATTGCTTTTCTTGTTTGTTGAGAACTTGTTGCAGGTATAAAGCTTTGGGTCAAAGTGCTCAATGGTGGACATCATCAAACGTTTGGACGAGGTAAGCCTCTTTCTTACTTCTCTTTCACATTATTTTATATAGCATATGTTAGAATTGAGTCGATTTCTACAGTCATACCTGTCTATTGTGGTTCACCCTAGCCATAGTGAGATTTTCCTCATAACACTTTTCCTTTGGGATCGACGACCCTCAATGCTTCGGGTTCCGACACTTCCAAATTTTTTGAAACACTTCTCCACAAGACCTCTGGAACGCTAAGTCTCTAAACTAGCAGATCTTCTATCATGTGCCATGTCTCAATGGACGGCTCTGATGACCTCGTGGCTTCAGCTTTGTGATTCTTGACTCTTCAAACATCTAAACCCTTCTCTGACTGACAAGTGTCCACTGAATGGATGGCCCAGATCTGTCGAGCAACGGACGACTCGGACTTGTCCAATGCTTCACTACAAGACAAGCAGAAGCATGGGCAAGGCAAAGAAGCAAGTTGTGAAGCAAGCATGGGCAAGCAGAGTTTTGCATGTTGTGAATATAATCATGGGCAAGGCAAAGAAGCAAGCATGGCTTCGTGAGCTTGAAGAAATCAACCAGACCATTCAAGCAGAGAATGTTGAATTGAGGAGGTTGATTCAAGAATCTAAAGAAGAAAAGAGCGAACTACGATTGCAACTACAAGCTATAGAGGAGCAAGTTGGGGAATGCTTCGCTACAAGACAAGCAGAAGGTCCCTCCAAGATCAGGGCAACTTGTGGCCATGGCAGGTATACTAGTTATGGTTCTTGTCATGAAAATGTTGATAGCTATACATATTTTCAGATGATAGAGGATGCTCTCCAGACACCAGATAACCAAGGTGGTTTCCTAGAAGCTTCATCTATAGCTTCATCCAAACAGGAGGAGCAGTTAGCCAAACTTCAAGAAGAAGACCAAGTATCACAAACAAGAATGGAGGTAAAGAATTCTCCCTTGGGGTCCCTTGTCCCACAAACAAATGGGTCTCATACACCAATTTGATGTCTAACTTCACGGTAACCTTAAAATAAGATTATTATTATTATTAAATATAACGATCGCCTTAAAAAACAAAATTGTATCATTATTTTCACAATAGGGAAAGAAAAAACATACAATACAAACAAATTCAAATACCAAATAATATACATAACCTTTTATTCACTATGACTTTACGAAATCAGCATGGGAAAGATTGACAGTACTTCTAAATTTCAAATTCTGCTGGAAGGGGAATAACATAATTGATTGTATGAATTCTTGGGTTAGTGATACATCGGTTCCATTATTGGTTGCAGCTCATATTTGCTGGTTCATCTGGATAGAAAGGAATTTATCTATCTTTGAAGAAAAGATCCCTTCATTACACTCAATGATCCCAAAGATATTAGGCCTCCATAGTAATGGACAAAAAGTTCAGAATTCTCTGCTCACCCACACTATTTCGATCCAAACAAAGAGAAATTATATCACTGCTTGGTTCGATGGAGCTGCCCAGATGGATGGTCTAAAATGTGGAGCTGGAGGCATCATAAATATCCCAAATTTGCTAGTATATAAATGGTTATTTAATTGTGGCAGAGGCACAAATAATAGAGCAAAATTATTGGGCGTTTGGGCGTCTCTCAGATTGGCACTTCATTTGTCCTTTTTGAGACTCCAAATCCTTAGGGATTCTAATGTCATCATTGATTGGCTCAATGACATAGCGAGACTCCAATCGAGCTATAAGGAGGGCTGGAAGGACAGAATAAAAGATTTAATCAAATCTTTTCAAGATATTAGTTTTGAGCACTTCTATAAAGAGTTTAACATAGAAGCAAATAATCTCTCAAAGATGGTTCTATAAGAACCAATTGGCAGGATCACTTATTCT
>ML798676.1:98033-109131 GCA_009831015.1 Picea engelmannii | reverse complement strand
ATCTACATCCATGGTTAGAGACAGATTGAGACAAGCAAAGGTGTTGCCTTTGAAGAAGAGATAGCCTGTCAAAGATCCAGAGAATCTCAGATGGAGATTGACAGTGAGACAATACCTTCTCCCCCTTCAACAGTTCAGAGGGAGACATACATTATTCCAGCCTATCCAGTTGCTCCAGTTGATATGCTCAGAGATACTGCAGTAGGGCATAAAAGGCCTGCCTAGGCTCGACAAACTCTGTAGGAGGCAGAGGAACATACAAGCCTCTCAAGGCGCATCCCGAGAAAGCAAAAGAGATTTTTGAGCTACCTTTCAGTCACTAGCCACTTCATTGATTCTGAGCCTTCTTGTCATGGAGAAGCGATAGGTGAACAGGTATGGCAAGATGCCATGACAGAAGAATACCAGTATATCTTAAAAAATGATGTATGAGATATTGTTCAGAGACCAAAAGGGAAGTCTGTGGTGACTTCCAAGTGGATCTATAAGATCAAGCATGCAACCGATGGAAGTATTGAGAAATACAAAGTGGGATCTGTAGCCAGAGGATTCTCACAAATAGAGGGAGTTGTCTATGATGAGACACTTGATCCAGTAAGCCCAATACACTTCCATTTGTACTACCATCAATGAGTTTGAAACTACATCAGATAGATGGATTCTTGATGAGTTTGGTTTTCAGCAAGAGTGTTGTTGATCCAAACCTATATTATTACATTGTTGGTGACGAGAGCCTGATTTTGGTGACTTATTCAGAAAGCCTTGTTGTTGGATACAAGTAAGCTTTGACTTCTGATTTTGAGATGAAGGATCTGGGTATGATGCACTACTTCTTGGGACAAGAAGTATGACAGAGGACCAATGAGATTTTTTTGAGTCAAGGAAAATATCCAGTAGGGGATATTAAAGAAGTTTATCATGACTAAATACAAATCCATGCCTAGATTGATGGTGATGAATTTGAAGAAAATGAATGATGATGATTCAAATGAGATTGATCCATACTTGATTGGATCACTAATGTATCTGGTTAGCACCAGACCTGATTCATGCTATGCAGTGAATGTACTTAGTAAATTTATGAGTCAGTCGAGACAGATTCATGAGATAGCAGTAAAACATGTATTGAGATATATACGAGGCACAATTGGATATGGCCTGAGATATGCCTCCAGTGTGGACTTGAGTTTGCAGGGATATGTCGATACAGATTGGGCAGAGAGTACAATGGACCGGAAGAGCACATCTAGTTGTTGTTTTTCCTTGGGGTTTGCCATGGTTTCTTGGTGCAACAAGAAACAAAGCTCTGTGGCCTTGAGTACCGCAGAAGCAGAGCATATAGCATTGAGTGTGGCAGTCTACGAAGCAGTGTGGCTTCGCAAACTTTTGACAGATTTATTCGATCATGAGATGGATCCTACTACTATTCATTGTGACAACCAGAGCCGTGTGAAGCTCTTTGAGAACCCTGTGTTTCATGATAGATCGAAACACATTGAGATAAAATATCATTATATCAGAGACATGATGCAGAGGAAAGCAATACATGTACAATACCTTCCTACACGTGAGCAAATTGCAAATATCTTCACCAAACTGCTTGCCAATACAAAGTTTGAGTACTTCCGTGAGAAACTGGTTTGGTGGAGAATACCTCTCTAGTTGAGAGGGAGTGTTGGTAACTACAACCAAGACGAAGTTCGAGTACTTCCGTGCGAGATTTGGCCTGATGGAGAATACCTCCCTAGTTGAGAGGGAGTGTTGACGATTACAGTTGTGTGAGACATCCTCCAGGACACAGACTGAGTAAGTTGGCCTGAGAGAAAGCCCATGAGTTGGGTGTGTGGTTCCTCTTTGAGACGGAGATGGAGCGTTGTGTACCCCTGTGAGGGGTGAAGGAGCCCATGTGATGGGTTTACTGATCTCCTCTGTGCAGAGAGTTGAGATGATGTGATACTCCAGATGATTCTCCTGTGTAATGTAGTGAGAAAGAAGATTTGCTGAGTTGGACGTGCCTGTGGCTGAGCACAGGTGAATGTGTGGAAGCCCATGAGTTGGGTATATCATTCTGAGACAAAGATGAAACAATGTATTGGCCTCCTCTGTGCAGAGAGTTGAGATGATGTGATACTCCAGATGATTCTCCTGTGTAACGCAGTGAGAAAGAAGATCTACTGAGTTGGACGTGCCTGTGGCTGAGCATAGGTGAACGTGATCCTATTGGCTGAGCACTAGTGAGCGTGGTTCTCCTGTGAGACGTAGTGAGATAGAGATGTGGACATCCCTGTGGCTGAGCACAGATGGATGTGCCCCTAGTGGCTGAGCACTAGTGGGTGTATGGGATCCCTTGCTATATTGTACAAGAGTCAGACTTACCTATAACCCTATTTGTGATGTAAAGGGTACAGGTCGGCCCCACCATAATGTGAAGGATAATTAATGTAAAAGATAATTAATATGGAAATTATTAATTATATTTTAAGTTATTGAGGTCGGCCCTGTTGTGCCAATAGACACTACTATTGACAAGTTCAGTCTAATATAAATAAAGGTAAATTCCCCATTGAGGAATCATATCACGAGTGTGAGTTTGGAAATTTCAGCAAACACTTGTTCTTGGGAAAAGTGTGCACCTCTCTTGGGCGTTAGTCTTCTAGGGTTTGTGAGCACCCTCTTGTGTGCTAGGTCTTTATGGTGGTGGAGGTCTTTCTCTTGAAGAATATAACAAAGGATTGGCTGGGTTTTCTTCCCTTGTTGAGAAGGGTTTCCCAGGATACTTCTTGTGTACTTGTGCATGGTGTTTCTTCTTGTGATCTTGGTTGCCGCAACAAATTGTTTATGGTTTAAGTAAAATGCTAAAATGACATGAACTTCATGCTTAAGCCTAGCTTATTGAAAAATCAACACAAAGTAGATGCTTTGTTTGATTCTGGTTCATAGGCAAACCTCATTGTAGAGGGCATGGTAAGTAAGCTTGGTTTGAAGGCATGATCACCCCCATCCATACCCTTTGGGTTGGGTGAATTAGGATGTGGATTTAATAGTTATCAAGTTGTGTATGCTTATATTTGCTATCAGTGCAAGCTTTATTGCTTCTTGATCTCTGTGGTGTAGTGTTTGGTAACCCCTAAATGTATATGATGAGAAGGGAAAATCAATAGTCCCTTTTCAAGGATGGAAAATCTTTTATCATCAATGAATATGAGGGGAATTCTAAGATCTCTTTGGTGAGTGCACACCAAGCTAATAGATTGATCAACGCAACCAAGAAGTATGCACTTCTTTTCTTGAGACAAAATTAGTTTAGCGGGTGTGAAAGCATCCTTTGAAGGATGTATGAGAAGAAAAAAAATGCCAATTGGAAGATCTTTTTGTATGCATATAGAGAAGTATTCGAAGATCCAAAAGAAATGCCATCCAAGAAGGAAGTTGAGCCCAAGGCAAAATTATTGCCAAAGTCTCCTTTACCAAATATAGGGCTATATAGATAATCCACAATAGAGTTAGATGAAGTGAAGCAGTAGTAGTGTTAGCAATTGTTGGAGCAAGGAGTCATAAGACCAAGTACCTCATTGTATAGTTCCCTTGTCATGTTGGTACTAAAAAAGTATGGGACTTGGAGAATGTGTATTAACTACAAAGCTCTAAACATGATCACTCTCAATAATTAGCACCCTTTTCCTTGGATCAATGACTTGTTAGATCAACTGTAGCATGCAAAGTACTTCACCAAGCTAGGTTTGAAATTTGGATATCATCAAGTCTAGATCAAGGAAGAAGACACTTGAAGACGTCTTCAAGACGAAGAAAGGTTTATATGAGTGGTTAGTAATGCCTTTTGGGTTGAGTAACGCATACAATAATTTTATGTGTTTAATGAATGATGTGTTGTGTCCATTCCTAGATTCATTCGTCATAGTTTACTTGGATGACATTTTGATCTTTAGATCTACTTGGGAGGAGCATTTTGAAAATTTGAAACAGGTGTCAAAGACACTAAGGAAACATTAGCTACTAGCAAATATTAATAAGTGTGAGTTTGCTCAGCAGTTCTTGGTGTACTTGGGACATTTGATTGGTGGAGGTGAGTTGAAGATTGATCCTACAAAAGATAGAGACCATTCTTAAATGGCCTACTCCTACTAATGTGACATAAGTTAGGAGTTTTGTGGGAGCTTCCCGATATTTCAGAAAGTTCATATCATCATTTGAAGCACTAGTTCATGCTATAACAACCAGTGGTAAGAGTTTCTAGTGGGGAAGTGTTGGACAGACAGTTTTTGATAGAATTTTGGGAGAAAAACCTAAGTATAAGGGAAGTGCGTAGAAGGGAGTAAGTGCATAGAAGGAAGAAAGCACGCAGAAGAAAGAAAGCGCGCAGAAGAAAGGGCACAGAAGGAAGGAAAGCGCGCAGGATGAAGACAACGCACAGACAAAAAATAAAGCAAGTGAGCAAGACGATAAAGCGCGAAGGAGGATAGCACGACATTCCAAAAATAGAAGAACAACAAAAAAACTGCATAAAGAGTGAAAGTAGAAGAAAGCAAACAACCAGTTAATTGAAGCTAGCCATGCCATGCATTGTAATGGGTTATTTTTGGGATAAATATGTAACGGGTATTTTGGGTATAAATATGTATAAATATGTATACCAGTTGGGAGATTTTGGGTATAAATATGTAACGGGTTGGGAGATTTAGGGGGAGAGAATCATAGTCTGGAGAGAAAGAGATTGAGCGCCGAGGTTGAAAGATTATGCAAGAGTAGTGAATGTAATAGTTAGTTGGTAAGACAAAAGATGAATAAAGGGAGAGTTTAGAGAGGATATTGTGTTCTGTGTTATCTGCTTGTTTATGCATGCTTATGAATTATGTGGTTATGCTTCATAGACTAGACTTAGTTTATGGGTTAATTATAGCTCAATACTCATAATTGTGATTGTGAACAATCTCTGGAATAATCGAGAATATATTAGAAAAGGAACCTAAATCCTAGAGAGTAATACTAAACAAGGAAGAATGAATCCGTCGTCTGTCTCCCTTTCCCTTACCACCGCAGAAACCTGGTTCTTGCAATCCCAATAGATACCTCGGGTGAGACTTCATCTGCGCAAGTAGGTGATGCCGAAAGGGCCGATGTCTGGTGGGTTTGTTGGTCATAGGTAAACCGAACCTTGGGTCTTACTACATGTGCGCAGAACAAGTAAGCCAACAAATGGTTCCGTTGCCGGGACTGGGAAATTGCGATTAAGGGAATGTTTTGGAGGCCGACCAAGAAAGAGATCACAGACTGGTTAGAACGAAAAGAACGGGAATTTACGCGACAAGAGAACAATAACCCTCGGATGAGTGACAAACAATGGATGCAAAGGTATGTGTTCACGGATCTGCATGAAATTTTCTTTGGCAAATTTCCAAAAATTCTGACCGAGTGGCTAGAGGTTGGTAGAGAAAACAAGAAGGTTTAGTGCTGCAATGCCGAAGAATTGGACTCCTGAATTGGTAAGATAGCTGAATTCGGTAAGTAACCCAATTACTTGAGCAGTTGATTTTTGGTTGGATAGTGTACTAAGGGGTTATGTAACAGAATTTGCAGTAGATTGCATTCAATCATATAGTGTTGCAGAAATAAATTTTTTCAAAGGTCCGCGTGGAAGGTTCTTGAAATCGTTAAATACGTGGATACAAATGTTGTTATGCGAAAAGCACGTGATGATAATGAAGTTCAACATCTAAAAGGGCTTTACACACATAGGGGGAGCCGGAGGATGACAGGAGGATCGTCTGAGAGAAGGAAAGAAGCAATGAAAGAGGAAGGAAGGCACTGAGGATGCAAGAAGGCAGTACACCAGAGGAAGAATACAAGTTTGGAGAGTTGCGCAGGGGAAGAAGGTACAAAAGGCAAAAAACTGGGGTTGGGAGAGAAGAGTCGCTCAATGAGCCAGAGGAACGAGAACCTTGCGCACAAGTCCGAATCGTGGAGATACCATATATAGGAAGAGGAGAAGAGGGGTGTCTGTCCAGTCCAGTAATAGAAGAGCCGATAAGTCCTACTTAGACAAGGTCCTACGTTGAAAAGACGACCTTGTGTGCGTCACCGCAATCAGAGATAACATTTGAAGACTTGTCGAAAGCCATCGTAGTTAGTCAAGGAGGACAAAATAGTAGTAGTCAGAATAGTGGGAGTAGTACTCAGAGTCAAAATCAGAGTCAGAGTCCACCAACATCATGTTTGGCATCATGACCAATTGAGCTAACCCTTGGGGCTAAAATTTTTTTGAAGGACATGGGGGTGGGCTTTGATCCACTTATGTGTGCACGGTCATTCTCTAACTTTGCTTATAAGCTCACTTTTAAAAATAAGTTACTTATGAAGTGACCCACTTTTATAAAATAAGTGAGAATCACTTTTACAATGAAGTTACTTTATAAATTAAATTTGCATGCAAAAAGTAGCTTAGAAAAGAACAATAAAGTAACTTTATAGTGATTCACTTTTATAATTTCAGGGAAATGCACTTTGCAATAAAGTTATGAGATAACTCAAGGTTGCATGAACTTTTTCAAAAAATAACTTAAAGAAAGACTTAATCTCAAGACTTATTATTAAATAAAGTAACTCTCAACCAAGTGAGCTAATGCAAAATATATAGCAAATGTTATGAAGGAGGAGGTTTTTTTTTCTTACTTAATCTTTTTGCTTACAAGTGTGTGCTTACCCCCAAAACCCTTGTTTTTGCTTGCAAAAAGCTTCAACACAGTGGCACACAAAAACAAGTGAATTTTCAATTTTTTTTTCCCTAAACTATAAATAATGGGGTTAAATCTCAGTTAGCTTGCCCGAAAAATGCAAGTTTTCTCTCTGTTTTTGATTTGCTAAGGTTGCATAAAGCGTAGAGGAAAGAATATACACAAAAAATAAGACACTTTGTGCTCTGTTTCTGATTTGTCGAGATCACTCAAAGCGCATGATAAAGAGCATACACACACTGGAAAGAGTAGCAAATCTAGAATATAAATAGTAAAACTGGAATATCTGCTTAGAAAAAAATTGAAAAGGGCGTAATCAAATTTTATACCTTTGGATTTGACAAAAATGACCATATCTTGGGAAAACAGAAACCTTTTCGAGTTAAATGATAAGCATTTCCAATTGAAAGTAGTGCTCCGGATGCAATGGAACAGTTTGCTCATTCCAAAACTTTATAGAAATAGCAGAACCCAAAAATCTTTTGATGCATGCGGCAACACAAGTTCAAGATCTCGGTCAACAACAGGAGTAGGTCTTCAAATGGACTCTGATACCATGTTCAACAAAACAAGGTATTTCCGCACAAGATGAACACCTTAAACAACCACTCACACAACTAGATCAAATATCAGTGCATTAGTGTTTTTACGTGGTTAAAACCCTCAAAGAGGGAAACAGTCCATTGCCCTAGCCAATGTGGCTACTTGAGGCAATATATCAATCCAAAAGAAAAAATTGTACATAAGAGTTTCTCACAGTCAATCTTCAGCTAATGATCCTCCATGCTCTTTAAACCAAGATCATGGACCAATCGAGTGCTAAGCAATGGATCAATATAGCCATTAGTATCGAGGAGAATATAAGCCGTCAGATCACTTTATGTCTAGAATATATCGTGATTGTTGGATTACATAACTATAAAAGCATACTGGTGCACAATAAAGAAACACAGTTTTACCTAAAGACACATTAGACCAAGTTAATCTTAACTAACTACCGAATGTCTAAATATCCTAACACATTATAGTAACTAGTTGCATTGGGTTGTGTGCCCAACTTCATATTATTTTTCTGAATTGCTTTTTGTGCCATTTTCGGCCTCAACAGAAATTACAGCTTGCTGTAAATTCTGTTTTGTTACTTTATTGGTGCCTTTTTCAAAGCATAATTGCATTAGGTTTTGTCCTTTCAGTGATAGACAGAGATTGCATGATTTTCTGTGCATTTTTTCAGTGCTTAAATCATCTATTACTTGCTGTTTTTTGCATCTCATGCACAGATTTGTTAGGGCAGTGAGTTGTGAGTTTGATTTATGTTTCACTAATCGTTTATTGCATCGTAGTTTGACTCTTAAAGTCATCTAGGGATTCCCTCCTGTGGTTAGCAAGCACTAACCCAAAGTGCAGGGAAAGACTACGTGGTGACAATGTACTATTTATAGTTACCTTGGAACTGGACGGTTTCAAGTGATAACACCACCTTTTTACTTTAGATCTCACCCCCTCTTGGATCTATGAGGGAAAGGATCGCGTTCCACCATACCCTAGTCCATAATAATTTTTTGAATACAAACTAGTGTTTTTCAGAGAAGACTTATCTTTCCTCCCAAGTGAGAGATTCCAATAATCGGAAAAATGTAGTTTGGCCCCATTCCCTCTAGCGGGTCCTTTGATTAATCTATGAGCTCTTCTTCTCCTTGGAAAATTTGAATAAATTCCACCATCCCTCCAAAACTCTCAAATATGCACCGTCGATCTTGGTAGTTGTCCAGTCAAGGCTCAAAATTAAATACACAATACAAAATCACATCAAATATATCATTAATGTATATGAGTTATCTTCAATGATCAATCTAGTAGCTAGTTATTGATTCGCTTTGCCCTTTTTACGAGAAAAGGTAATCACTAGTCCTCTAGAAGAAGGTATGTAGTTAGAGTTAGATGGCTATTGGTGGGTGTCTCTTTGTGTAGAAGGTGGTGTTGAATCTGGCACATCAACCTCCTCGCACCTAGTCTCCTCCTCACCTCCTACTGGCTTTGGGTCATCCTCCTTTTCTCCTTCTTCTTGTGTCTCCTCCTTCTTGCCCCTTCCATGATAGGCCTCTTGGTCTCTACCCTTCACTTGGACATGGTGTCAATGTCATCCACATCAGGGGGTCTCTCACGCTACTTCACCCACAGCCGGAGATTGTACTAGACATATACCATATCATTAAGACATTGATATTCTAACCTGTAAGAGAGTTGTAAGAAATGTTAGAGGTTCATGTGAACTTCAAAGTGCATATCGAGCATATTATAGGGTCATGAATTATTAAAAAAATTATTGCTAACCTGATGTGCTTCTTTACATGTTTTTTGAAAAGCGCACGAGTTTCATCTTCGATGGCTTATTCATTACATAGGAGAAATTTGCTGTTCTCGTCTTTCTATTCTTTCCATCATCCTGTTTGAAATTTGAATTGATCAATTATACAAACTTGTCCATATCCTTCATGTCAGTTGCCTTTTAAATACTGATATTGACTCCTGCAAGTATTTCTGGTTATTATTGACTATGGGATTTATTTCCTTACAGTAGAAGTTCATCATTTCATTTGGTTTTTGATATTTTTTCTCAAAATTTTGGAATATTTCTCAACACACACACACATGAATATTGGAATGGTTATTTCAGGACAACAAAGTAGCAAAACTTCACTCTGCTAAAACTTGGTGAGGTCAGAGTGGAAGAGTTCGAAGGCAAAAACTTGGAGAGCTGCCAGAAAACCCTGAAAAAGTCTGAGCATTTTTTTATTATTCTGTTTGACCTACTGTCACTTTTATAATGAGGCAGATTGAGTTTGACTTACTGTCACTGTCAAACTCGCCGAGCCATGAAAATCTTGGTAAGAACTTGCGGCTCAGAGTTTGACCTGTGAGTACTCATGAGTCAAACTTGCTGTTGGTGAGTCAGACTCATTAGCAGCGAGTTTGATTCCTCCACTAGTTGAAATGTCTTGTTTTCTAAGCTGAGCCAAGTGTGAGTTGCAAGTCCGAGTCAAACTCGTTGAGTTTTGCTACTATGAAGGAAAATTTTGTTATAAGGCCTAGAAAACAGTGCTGATTCTATGTTTTGCATGTATACCATTTAAAATGTCCTCTGTAATGAGGAAGTGCTCCAGGTATGCAGGAAACATTTCCTATCAACATTAGAACTTCTGAACAGGTTTCACTTCAGATAGGAAAACATTACCAGGTACCTGATTTATGTTTCTGAGTCTTACTGGATGGTGGAAACGTGTTCCCAGCCCAGGCATGAAATTTAATGAACAATGAGTAACAGTCCAACTTTGATGGTGAGCACATAAACATATGCTACTTGAGATGGCTTGCTATTCTGTACCTGAAAGCTGCTATCTGCTAAGGGAGAGTTAACAAATGAGTCAGATTCTCAGTTTATGAAGCATTATAGAATTGGGTCTTTGATTTGTTATATCAACTTTGGCACTAAAACTTGGAGAAATAAAAATAGCATGCTTGTTCTATGTTAGATTTATAATAAAATTTTGTGTCTCTCAGAATGCAAAAACTAGGCTGTTGGTCTACCCTAACATGTAGCTTCCTTTGACCTCATTTAAAAAGAGAAGAAATTTTCCTGAAGATGATAATTACTATAAGATTTAATCCTGCTAGAATAGTGAGATTGAATTCAATTGTTCTTTTGGTAAAGATATATCTAAACATTCTACAAAAATAGAGAGTACCAAATCAGTGCATTTTTGCCAAGAACATATTACACTTTAAAAACTTTACCCTAAGATAGTCAGCTGCCGATATTACTGCTCTGGTTCGCTACTTTATCTGTTTCATTTCTTTCCATCTTCTACCCATGCCTTGTAGACCACTGAATGTTTCTTGTTTATTCAAACACATGTATTAAATATTCCTAAATTTTTTATGACGGTGATCAGCTTTTTTGGGGATTCATAATGGATATTCAATATTTTTTCCTTTACTAAAATCATAAATATATTTAGTTACATAACATGTGACACGTTTGGCAAAATTCTTTTGATACAATTCAAGATTTTCCAGGTCCTATCAAGCTGCCAACTAGGTCTGTCTTTGACTTCAAGTTGGCTCTAAGTTTCAACTGTCAATGAAGGTTTTGCTGCTGTTTTAGGACAGCCAACAGTTCAGGAACTTCTTGCTGATTTGTTACGGTTACATTCACAATTTTAGGTGGCATGTAGTTTTAGTCACCAAGGGTTAGCACATGCATACTAAAATAAATGTAACACACCTAGAGATCTTTACAGCTGAAAATACAGTAGTTCTACACTCTAACACACATGAAATTTGACACA
>ML798676.1:70818-97313 GCA_009831015.1 Picea engelmannii | reverse complement strand
TATACGGTTTCTAGCCCATCCAAGAAAATCTAGATTGTGGATGAATGTGTTAGAAGGCCCAGATCAAAATACCGTTAAAGCTCTCCTATTGGCTTTGGGTTTAATGATAACTTTATGGGAGGAGGACTAGTGACTGCCTTGTTTTTAATCATGCTATAGTTGTATCACCAAAGCAATCAGCTTTATTTATGAAATAACTATATAGAGTCCATATAATTCTAGTGGCAGTTGTTTTTAATCAAGCTATTGCAATTCATTTTTACAAGAAAATAGTGATTCTACAATCTGTTAATTGAATATAAGCTTTTCAGAAGGACTATAAGTTCTATAGTGATCACTGTTGAGTTCACTCTTAAATGCAGTTTGATAGAGTTTTAAGTCAAAGGAGTGCAATATCAGCCAGTCCTTTATATTGTTCTTGTAGTCACTGTCTTTTTCTTAAATTTTTGAATTAAAGCTTCCTTTAAACTCTATTAATTGGCCAAAGTATGTACATGCTTTTATTAAAAAAAACAGCAGGCTGCCACTGCAGCCTCCACTAGTGGATCCAAATTCTCAAAAATCAGGGCTGGCGTAAGCCAAAATACCCCTCATCATGAAGTTTCAGTAATAGTCATAAGAAACATAAAAGCACAGGACCCATGCCCGGTAAGATTAACTAATCTACGACCCAACCAGCTGCAGGATGTCTTTTTCTTAAGTTACTTCTTTATATCTCTATAGAGTTTTTGTAGTCTACATTAATGATATTAGTTACATTTTCAATGTATACTTGAGGATAACATCAAATATTGTGCTCTCTGTTTTAATTCATGAATCGTTATTATGATCTAGTTGCTTGTTTAAAGTAGGATTTATTCATAGAAGTTATTAATAATATTGCTCTCTTTCCCTCGGCTCTTAGCTTCATCCTGTAATTGCTGTATTTATTTGATGTTGTAATATTTTGGTTCAAATGGTATGTATAAGTTTGTCGTATATATCTGTCTTGCTTAGCAGTTCCGACCAAAAAGGATAACAGCAGTTCCCCCCTTCGATGTTCAAAGGGCTGAATCATCTAGGCAGCATGTGAGAGCACTCAATACTCAATTTGCAAGGTTGTTAACATATTTATTCCTTTAACTAAGTTTTAGATTTACATATATTTTCTGTTAGCCTTCCCCTATGTGAATTCTTAAGTATTGTTTATAGTTCATCATTATGATAAGTCGCCCCTGTGAACAAATAGCATTTTTTGGGTGATCTGTGATAGATTTTTTAGGCTGCTAAAGCGTGTTGTTTTCTCAAAGTTCCAACGGCTATAGAGTGCATATTTTGGAATGATTTAAAAATTGTTTCATTGCACTTCAAAGATACTAAACACTGCATAATGTGTGAGTTTTGTGGAATTTAATGCTGAAAATCATGGGTTGGTAAAGGGTAAATTCTATCAGGAGATGAGATAAAAAGAAATAGTAAGATATCAGAATATTTTTCAAGGGAAAAACCATTTCAATAAAAGTATTCCTACTAAATTTGTAAGTAAGTTTAATATTCTCTTTAGCAGCTATTTTCTAGAACCATTCTGTCAGAAAGTAATGCCTATTTTAGGGGAAGATAAATTTTAGGAAATTATTTGAGTAATTCTAATGCATGCAATCTTGATAAAATGAGACATGCATACAGTTTGTACGAATTGCATTTGGTTAGGCTAAGATTCTATACATGCGAACTGGCTAAAAGCACATGCACACTAAAATTAAATAAGATTAAATAAGATTAAATAAGATTAGATAAGCTAAGAGTAGACAAGAATGGATAAGATTATGATGAGCACTACAGATAATTTTGTGCATCTTTAGGAAGACTTCTAGCAGTAACCCTTTTTAGTGCTCCTTGTTACAACAAAATCTAGAACCCACAAAAGTGTAAAGTCCCAATCACCAAGGTGTTAGTTTTGTGCAACTTAGGAAGGCTACCCATTGTCAGTTCAGTAGCTCTTCCTCTCTCTTTTGGTTGGCTCCAACGCAATGGGGGCATCCCTAAATAAGATTGCTAAAGCTATGGACCGGAGGCTCTAGGTGATGTAGGAAGAGTAAGCCTTAATAAAATGTATGGTTGTAGGAGCATATGAAATGATATGGAAATGGAAATGGGATAAGGACAAGATAAGAAAATGAAAGACGAACAAAACAAGGGATGAAAAGAGATGGAATGAAACTAGTGCCTATTAAACATGGGCTAATGGAGTCATAAGGCATTGGATAAATGAGAGAACTAGTGTGGCACAAACAACTACTTTGAAGCAGGTCATATGGTAGAAAAGGCTTGTTTGCCATCTTCCGCCAATTAGTAGATGAAGAAACTATTTGATACATTCATGTTTAAAGTGTGAACTTAAGGTAGAGAGGGACTAATTTGATACATTTGAACCTTTAATTATTTGCTGGAAATGTGTTGTAGAAAACTAGTCTTCGAGGGCTAAGATTGCCACTTATCAATCAAATTACAAAGGTGCCGTTTTATGGATTAAATGTTCTTCCAAATCTGCAACTTAGTTGATAGAAGAAAGGAAAACAAGTGCAGAAATAAAACAGAAAATAAAGCAAAGGGAGAACCTCCTCAAATTGCTTTACTCCTAGGTGAATAAATTCATTACTAAGCCTTTATAAAAGAATGACAACAAGAAGAACCTACAACAAAATGACCAACAAATTTAATAGCATAAATAAACCATACATCTAATCTAAGTGGATCAATACCTCAATCTTTCATTAATCATCAAGAGTGGTAGTACAAAGGATCTACATCAAGCTTCAATTCCTAAGCTTGATACTTGATCACTTGTCTAAGTCCTAAATCTCCAATTGCCAAATCCCCTTTTGAAATGGAGAGAGACTCCTCTTTAAATAGAGTGAGTTAAATCTCTCATACAATAAAATATATTATTTTTCTAACTAACTCCATGAAAAGTCAACAAATTATAAAATATTGGAGTAGTTAGATCCATGGTTGACTATATCAAGACATGTGGACACTAGCCTCCTCAAGAGAGGTTGTCGTCATCCAAAATAGGCAATGATATGCAACAAAACCTCCAAGAGATCATACACTATCTAGAAATATGTATTATACCAAGTCAAATGCTAAATGGGTCCAGAGTCCACATATAATTCACCCTCCAAGAATGGATGCATGCAAAATATGATACTCTTCAATCTAGCAGGATGTGCTCAAGGGCCCACCTAGAAGAGATCACAAAGTGCCCTCTCCAAGGTGCATGAGAGATATAACAATAAAATATTTCTCCTAGGAGAATGCTCTATAGCCAACCTCTAAAAATAGAAAGTGGTCCACAAGATGCATGCAACCAATCCACATGTGTAAATCCCAAGGCAACCAACCCCATGGATGAATATGCAAGATGAAGTAGTCAAACCCCAAAATAGTAAGTGGACCATCTCCACAAGACAAATCCAAAACTCCATGAAATAATCAGATATATATCTCCAAGATTAGCAAGATGTGTCTCCACAAGAGTACCCTCCAAGGATATGCTCAAAAATAGTAATAGGACCAAGTAAATGCATGCAAAAGCTACACATGTGGCCCTTCAAGTAAGCCACATGCCCCTCCATAAAATTCATCCGTAATCACCTCCAATAAAATAATATATATGCCAAGTCAAAGTGGTGATGGTGCTCTCCAATGAAAGTCAAATGATGAAAGTGTAGCTGAATATCCATGCAATAAAGATGAGAGAGCACCTAGGAGAGGTGTGCCCTAGAAAAGTGTGCCATGTAGCTACCTCAACCACCCACAAATAATAAAATATTCTCCAATGAAGTGCACCATGGAAGAGTGTGCCATGTAGCTACCTCAACCGCCCACAAATAATAAAATACTCTCCAATGAAGTGTGCCCTAGGAGAATGTGCCAAGAATAGTTAAACCTCAATAATAAAATATTACTCCATATGCCATGTCATAAAGATGTCTAACCAATCCAAGAAAGTGCGCTCTAGAGAAGTGTGCCAACCTCTCCAAGAAACAATAAAATAAAGCATGCCTCTACCAACTATCACCTTCAAGTGTGAAAAGGAAGTCAATGAAGTAGGGCGCCCTAGCTATTAACCTTAAATTGGATATGTTAGATTAATTTAACCATTGAATAGTTAAATCAACCTCAACATGTGTGCACAAAGGTTAGTGCTGAAATAAACCATAGTCCCCCTCCAAATATCCATCAACTGATTGAATCACCATGAACATGTGTGGCAATGAAGGGTGCACTCTAATAAAGTGTTGTACCATGTAAATGAAATATATTCTCCCTAGCAAAACCCCACCATGATAGCAATAAAACATAAAGCCCAACCTAAGGTGCATCACCACCAAGGGATTATTACATCAAAATTCATCATCCAACCTTAGGAAAAAGCTTAGATCACCATCAAAACATATGTAGTACCCCCCGTCTAACTCCAACTTAGGAAAAGTATATCAATGAGGGTACTAACATCATCAATCACATTTCCATCTATGTGATGTATAGAAAATGTTATGTCATTAAGTTATATATCACCTAGGAAAACCCCACAAAGGCAACATGAATCATCCCACCATAGGAATGCCATTAGAGAAGGGGACAATAGAGATGCTAACTCATCCAATCATCAAGTGTGTTTCCCATCACACATCCAACACATGAGGACAATGTAGAACACTCCCTTCCAGTGACACCAACATCTTACATCAACACACAAAGTCACCAGGAAACATCAACAACATCTTGAAACTTCTTCCTCCTAACACCATGATCTAAACCCTTAGGGGGCTTAGATCATCATTCATATCCAAGATTAGCGTATACCACACCACACCATAATGAGATAGTATGCTCCACAACCATCCAAAAGTGCAACCAAGGGGTGATCAACAAGGAAAACACATGTGAGAAGACCACCAAGCAACAGACACAATCATCCAACCAAAAAGTGTTAGTTTTTATAGCTCAATAGGTGTCTCAACTAGGCCTATGTGTCCTAGGCTAGCTGATGGACACATAAAATTGCCCAGATCAGCCTTAGTTATCTTAGCCTAAGCCTAACTTAGGCATGCAACAAAATTCTGTTGTGAGTGGAATGTGGGGCCCTGGATAGTGGGGCACACTTCATGAGCCTTGTGAGTAGATTGTGGAGGCCAGCTAAGGGGGGCGCACCTCCTTGGAGCCTTGGAGGCTGAATTGGCACACATTTTAAGAATAGAAAGGTGGCTGCTAGGAGGATAAAGGAAAGGGTTGAGGGTGAGAGGACATGCAATCTCATTTTGTGAGTTGAGCAAGTGAGAAGGAGGGTGCTTGAGGCTCAGGAAGGAGGGCGACTGGCTGAGTGAATATATCAGCCAGCTGAGGGGCGATTTCAGGGCTTTTGAGGCAGTTTGCAGAGGCCAAACTTTGCAGCAGAGAGGGCGCACTTGTTGGAGTCAACTGGGCCGTACCTTCAATAAGGAAGGAGTCCATTTATGTGCAGGCCATACAACAGCCATCAGAGGCTGAAATACTCGGGCCATACAACAACCAACCGAGGGGTTTTCAGCAGGCTGTACAACAGAGATTGCTGGGCTGTACAGCAGTGAAAGAGGCAACCTTTTGCTAAGCCGTACAACTGGGATTAGTTGGGCCGTACAACTGATAAAGAGGGCTGTTTTACAGTTACTGTAAGAAATTTTTGAATAATTTTGTTGCTGTAATATTTCTCTGAAGCCTCAATAAAAGCCCCTCCTTTGCTGGTTTTCCCCACACTGGGGTTTCCAGGGTATATCTGGTGTCCTTGTGTATTTTGTGCTTGGTTCTGCTGTTACTTTGCTGTTATATAACTCAGCTGTAGGTTATTAGCATAATTTTCAGATTTATATCAGCAAGTATAAATTTCTGAGTTTAGTAAATTATTGGCTATAATTTCATATGCTGAATTAAGGGAAAATAACAAAAAGAAGTGAGATTCCCTCGAGCCAAAAACCTCCAAGGAACCAACAACAAATCTCCATCAATGTGATGAAAATAACAAAGTGGAACCTCATACAATATGAGGTGTAACAATAGGCTCCAACTTGGGGACATGCACTCTTCTTGGGAGTGCATGAGAACCCCAAAAATCTTTGGTCAACTTGTCAAGAAGAAAGAAGAGGCAAGACCATGTGGTAGGATGGATATAAATCAACATCCACAAACACCACATGCTTTTTTTTAGATCTACTAGAGTTCAAAATTCGGCTTTAACAATGCTTAAAAGATACATGAAAGTAAACTTATGCTCACATGTGTTGAGCTTATTCCTCCTAGACTACTCTAACCTAGGATGAAACAAGAGGTTGAGTGCAATCAAATAGCCAATGCAATCGTCCAAACATCATCTCAATGCCATGGATCCTACCCTTGTGTTTGGTAATGATCCAAAACAAGGCTACATCAAAAGTTATATGGATATAAGTTGGAATCTCTAATACATTATGGCTACAAAATGAAATTATGTTACAAATATGGCAGATGTCACAACCCCATAGGATGCCTTCCTGAATCTTGCGATTGTACACCTCCTAAGGGCGAGTGACACCACGACGGTTCTCACTTGGATGCTTGGCAACACCAAGGATACTTTGCCCAGAATACGCCTCTTCACCTAGAGCATACCTATACTTCGTTCTATGCTACGGGCGAGTTACACTCCTACTCTGTGCAACTCACTTGTATACTTTAGACAAATTGTTACCAGTTTTAACAGTTAGTCATTTAAGTATACATCCATGAACATGTGAAACAAACAAGAGACACAGATATAGTGCGGGCGACAAAAGACGTGCCTAACACCCGACTAAGTCTTATTATTGCAAAATAGTTACAATATGAGCATTACCGGCTTGGTTTACAACTTGGGTAGAGTCGCACGACTTGCCTCACCTCACCAAGACACTGATACACAGATTCACCCCACCAAGACTCTTTGTTGCAACAACTTTCGCAACCCCTGCGGTGCGCCCCAGACATGCGCCCACCATAGACTCATCGTCTCTTCTTTGTCGCAAGACTTAACCAAGCTAACATAGACTTTTGATTCTACCTCATAGCATGCCTCGCCTAGACATGCGACAAGACTTCCCCAAACTCCCCTTGTGCATCCCACTCTTGGCTACTTGTCTTCCATGTCTTCGCAACTCTGCGTTCTGTTTTGCCTTGCCTCAGAACTCTGCTTTGGTCGCTTGACTTGCTCTCTTGCTCTATTGCCTCTTTCCCTTCTTGGTTGTGCGCCTTGTGTTCTTATATAGACTCCAACCGTCTCCTTCGCGAACTCTTGTGTCCTTTGGGTGTGTTGCGCCCTTTTGCGGACCAGTGCGCTCAAACAAACTGACGAGTCGTGTGCCCATGAACCCGTGCGCTCGTGAACCTTCACATCACTTTGGATTAGCGCACCCCATCCTTGGGCGCACTCCTTATGTCAACTCTCACCAACGTCTTTGGTGCACCCTTGCCTTGTGCGTTTCCTTGAACCGACCGACGTGACTCTCTGTGGGTGTGCCGATGGGGTCATCCAACCTCTCCAACGCGCCCATGTTGCCATGGGTAGGTGGGTCCACTCCTTGGGCACGTGCCCAAGTCGCCCTGTCCTTGCCCAAACACAACCCAAGTCCTAATCATCTCTCGCAAGGAAAATGAGGCGCGTGCCCCCTTGGGTTCGCATGTCACCATCGTGCGCCCAAGGTGCTCTTGCCTGCGCCTATAAGACTTCGTTTTCCCAACCGATTGCATGCCCCTTGTGTTCTCTTGCCTGACTCGTCTCCAAGTCTGACCAAGGAACGCGCACACTTGGTGGGTGTCGCGGAGGGCTTTACATCCTCCCCCACTCCAAGTTGTTTCCGTCCTTGGCAACATCCGTCGATCTCCATGGCGCCTCTGCCCCATCTTCGAATCTCGTCACTACTCAACAATTGTTGTCTTCCACTGTTGTCGTCAAGGTAAACTCCTCCCTAGGAAGTTTCATGAGTCCACGAAGTGCCGCATCTCAGTGACTCACTGCTGCTTTCATACTTCTTCCGTCTGCTCATGATTACGTGTGTTGGATCCCCTTGTGACTTCGGTTGATTGGGTAGCTAGTCCAATCGTCATGCTTCTGCCACAAGAACTCACATCTTCACGCTCAAACACCCTTTTCTTTCCGTAAAATTTTCCACATTCGCAACTCCTCGTTTCCTCCAAACTATCAAGTCGCCCATCTTAAGTTGCCAACAAACTTCACCAAGGCACCTCCTCAAGGCACCCCAAGGCCTCAATGTCCCCCACCGAGACAGTGAGCCAATGTGCTACTATCTAGTTTGAAGGTGAAGGAGGATGGTTGGTTGGGCCATCTCTCTCATCTCCAATCTCTCCCAATGCGATCAATGAAGAGTCACCATACTTTTGCATTATATAGTATATACATAAGCAACAGTACAGTTGAACTGATTCTGCCTTTGCACTCCTCAACAAGTTGTTCTAACTTAGGGTCATATGACCATTCACTTTGCCCAAGTTCACTAGAGGAGGATTCAACCTCTTCCTCGGGTCTCCTCCACCAAGGTCGCTGTGTCTCCCTCACGTCCTCTTGGTCCACAGATGGTCTCTGCTCCTGTTCAGCGAATTGCTCCTATGTCCTTATCTCTGTGACTTCCTCCAATCTTCGCTGCGATTCTTCATACTTCAAACAAAGATTTGGCAAGCCATCCACTGCCTTAGCCAGATATCCAACTATGTCTTCAACATCGATAAGCCTCCGTTTGACCGACACGAGTCTCCTTTTGCTTTCTGCGTTGGGATGTCCAACCATCACTCCAAATTGTCCAAGTTCGTCCCGACAAGGTTGTATGCATTGGTTCTCCGCTATAACCAATCGCAAGGAGGACATCCGTGTACCCCCTTCCTGCCTCCTCACGGTAGGAATCAAACATGGAGTCTATCCTGAGAAAATGGCCAAATTGTCCATGTGAGGAATAGGCGTTGTCTTTTCCTTCCTCATAAACTCCCGTCCCAACACAACTTCGAAATTGTTCATAGGAACAATGGTGAAACTCGTTCTTCCGCACTAGTCCCCAAGCTTCAATGAGACATCCTTGGCCACACCAACAACCCTCTCTACGCCTGAGTTGACTGATTTGAAGGTTGTTTGCATTGGCTTAGGTTGCAGCCCAAGTCTTTGCACCATATCCTCTAACAAAACTATTAAAAGAGGCAAAAAGTTTTGCAAATAACTTAGATGCTCAAGTGGCCAATGCAATCCAACAAGAAACAAATATGAAATTGTGCGATGCAAAGCCAAGACCTCCCTTGTATGGCCACACCGTATGGTGAGCATGGCCTCTTTAGAAACTTAACATGGCACCACCAGAGTAAACCTCAATAGTGCCATTCTTTTTGACATACTTATCACTTTTGCCTATGTTATGAGCTAGAGATGTTGCCTTTAAATCTTGAAATGACACTCTTGTCATTGCCAAGCTTGTGTCATGCAACCATAAGACCACATCTTGGCGAACATGCATTCAACAAACCTTCTTTCACCTCGGAAACATAGGCTCAAATCATGTAGAATTTGAGGTAGGTGAGGTGGTTCTTAGAAATTTGATGAAATGAAATGATATTGTTGTCCGCAAGTGACCAAAATAGGTCAATAGGATCGAGAAGAACAACAATTGACAACAAAAATAAGGAGTGCCTAAAGCATCCTAAAAAAAGTCTAAAAACTAGGTTAAAGAAAGAAAAAAAGAGTAGATAATAAAATAGAAAGGGAGTGAGCCCAAAAGGGGGGCAAACCCAAAAGGGTAAACCTTAGACAATGAAGTAGATAGTATATCAAAAGAAAAAACTCCTAAGCAATGCTGTGCCAGAAAATGTCCTCGAAATAGTAACATAGTTCTCTTCGTCTGACATCCTTGGTTCTTATATACTTATTCTTTTTTCCTTTCTGAATTCTATCATGTAGGTTATCTTGTTATCCAGTTTCTTTGGTTATCTTATTTTTCATATTTATTCAATTTTATTTTTTGTAGTTGGGTGCAAAAACAACTTAAAGATCATCCCGATGAGCTATGGCAAGATGGTGTGCAAGATTACATCAAGCATGCTTCAGAGATTTTGGTTAGTATCATCCACCTCTATGAATCAAGTGTTAATAATTTTCGTGTACTTACTTAGAAAGTCTTGTTCACAATTCCATATTCCATTTTTCTATAGCAAGGCATTAAATAATTGGATAGATTGAGCTCTTTGAGTATGGATATTGAACTTTAGTTGATTAATCCTTTATTTAAAGTTCTTTGAAATTAAAAACATGTGCTTTTGAGTGAATGTCAATGAGAAAAATAATGCTTAGGAATAAACCTATAGTATGAATATTGAACTTTTGTTGATTGATCCTTTATTTAAAGTTCTTTGAAATTGAAAATGTGTGCTTTTGAGTGAATGTTGATGACAAAAATAGTGCTTAGGAATAAACCTATGTACAATACTTTAAGTAATCAAGGAACATTGTGGAGATAAGCATAAATGCATAAACATTAGAATATAAATACTAAATAGTGACCATCAATTACCAATATGAGGTGTAATTGTTGTTAATTACAAATATTAAGTGTAATGGCCGTTAACTACCAATTAAATGTGTGGTTAGGTCTTTTAAGAAGGATAGGTGAATCCAACATAGCAGGAAGAGGTAGGAAGACTATGTGTCAACCTAGGAGGCCAACCAACCCTAGGAGAGGGGCAAGAAAGAGGGTAAAGTACTATAATATACCTAGGGTATATTACCACTATTGTCACAATGATATAAACAACTATTATGTGATAGTAGTCATAGGTCATAATGTACATTTATGTTGTAATAATGATTAAGTCACCCCTTTTCCCAAAAGGTATGACTTATCACTGTAGATTTTCAAGGAACCAGAAGGCTGCCCAACAGGTCTGTCTTTGACCTCTTGTTGGGCACTAAGTTTGAGATAACAAAGCTGTCCTTGCTGCTGTTTTAGGAGAGCGAACAGGTCTAATATATTTCGCCTCAAATTCTGCCTTCAAACTGATGGTTAAATGCTCTTTTAAGGTGCCCTTGCAAGTGTATTTGTAACTGGTGTTAGCACATGCAAACACCTTAAAACATATAACACTCCTCTAGGATCTTAGAGAGATAGATATATAACAACTAAAACAGGCTGAAAATCACTAAGCATGCATGACAAATGAACACATCATGTTATTGGTCAACATGACCCTGGAAAACCCCCCCCCATGGGGAAAACCAGTTAGAGAGATAAGTATATGTTGGAGATCTCAAAGCAAATGTTACAACAAGTAAATACACGAGGAACTTGATACAATCCAAGCTTGTAATGGAGTCCCTCAAAACTTGTGCCTACTAGCCCTTGAAGAATACGCCCTTTGCTCTTTGTGCGCTCTCTTCACTTTGCTATGCCTTTCCTTGCCTTTGATTTGACTTGACCACTTGATGAAAGCACCCATGTAATAGATGTGCCCTTTCTCCCTTGCTTGGTGTGCACTTAGCCTCAAGTGCACCCCTCCACTCAAAAGATGCGACCCTACCTCTTGTGTGCCCTCAAGCTTGTTTGCACCCCAAACACAAGAACACCTCTCCCAAGCTATGGTGCGCCTTCCTCACAAGAGCTAATGCTTCCTTGCTTGCTTGCGCCCTTAGCCTCTCACTGAAGTGCCCCAAGGATATGTGTCCCTCTCCTCCTCAAGAGTGCAACCTCTCCTCCTCAAGATGCACCCTTCTTCTCCAAATGCCCAAAACCTCTCTTCACTCATTCACCCAACTCACTCAAGTGAGCAATGAGCCTCATCCTTACCCTTTTCCCTCCTTTAGCCTCTCTTTGGCCAAACCTAAAAGACCAATGGCCTAGATTCAATCTAGCCATGTCTAATTAATGGGTGAGATTTAATCTCAAAAATCTCACTTAGAAAACCCACTTTCTCAAGTTTCCTTAGTTTGCTTTATGTCTATTAATTCACCCGCAAAGTGAATTAATTGTCACTTTATGACTTAAGTGACATATTTCACTCTTGATTTATATCTCTTAAGTCAAAGTGAAATTATAAGATAAATTAAAGTATAAAGGGTAATAGTCTCCCCCTTTGTGTTTAGACTCTAGAGACTCACAAACCCAAGGGGACCACTTTCCAAGGTACCCAAAACTCAACACTCCCTCTTACCGAGGAAAGTGTCACTCACCTCTCAATCTCGTCCCTGCAATAGACACTATTGTCTGCTAGCAAATACTCGGTGAGTATGGCTATACCCTGGTCATCAAAAGTGGCCTCTGACTCTGATCTGCTCGACTTGCATGATCTCTAGATGAAAGTCCATCTCCACCTATCCGAGATCTCCTTGAATCAAAGTCCTTGATCCAAGCCTAGATCTTGACATCTCACCAAAGATCTTGATCTTGTCATCTCACCAAAGATCTTGACCTTGGCATTTCACCAAGGATCTCTACCTCTTGGCATCTCACTAAGAGTCTCTACCTCTTGGCATCTCACCAAAGATCTTCCCTTTTGTCTCTCACCAAGGGTCTTCCTCTTGAAGAGGAATCTGAAACTGATTTGCTCGTCTCCATAGCCAAGTGAGACTCAAGACTCTTTGGCGCCCTGCTCACACTCATCAATCTCTAATGCTATGAAGCCCCTTAGAGACTCACAAACACAAGGGGACCACTTTCCAAGGTACCCAAAACTCAACACTCCCTCTTATTGAGGAAAGTGTCACTCACCCCTCAATCTCGTCCCTGTAGTAGACACTGTTGTTTGCTAGCAAATACTCGGTGAGTATTGCTGTACCCTGGTCATCAAAAGTGGCCTCTGACTTTGATCTGCTCGACTTGCATGATTTCTAGATGGAAGTCCATCTCCACCTATCCGAGATCTCCTTGAATCAAAGTCCTTGATCCAAGCCTGGATCTTGACATCTCACCAAAGATTCTGATCTTGGCATCTCACCAAAGATCTCTACCTTGGCATTTAACCAAGGATCTCTACCTCTTGGCATCTCACCAAGAGTCTCATGATCTTGGCATCTCACCAAAGATCTTCCCCTTTGTTTCTCACCAAGGGTCTTCCTCCTGAAGAGGAATCTGAAACTGATTTGCTCATCTCCATAGCCAAGTGAGACTCAAGCCTCTTTGGCGCCCTGCTCACACTCATCAATCTCTAATGCTATGAAGCCCCCTGCACCAACTATCTGTCTACTCACTAACTTTGAAACTGAAGCTGCCTTGGGTGGATCAGTCACCCCTGAAAATGGTGTACTTCACAATTGGGTTTGCGTCCTGTGAGATACAACACTCTCAATCTGTGGGACCTCCTCAAATCTGTCTGTGCACCAACCATTGGATGATGTCTCAACTGACAAACAACAACCTACAAAAGCACACTCCCTCTCAAACAGTGCAGAGAACTCCTCCTCGACTGTCGTTGTAGTACCACACTGCTTCTTCTTCTTCTTGGGACACTGTCCAGCATAGTGCCCCATCTCGCCATAAGCAAAACATCTCACTTTGCTCATGTCCTTCTGTTGCTCACCTTGTCCTCTCAACTGCCGCTCCTTGGCCCCAACCTTGGGCCCCTGCTTGGTCTTCATCTTGCCTTTAGCAACAAAGGCAAGATCAACCTCATCCCCATCCTCAACACCCTGCTGTTGACTAGTAGATCTAGAACCACGCCTGGTCTCCTCCTGAATGAAATCGTCCCAGAGCCTCTCCCAACTCGGCATATGCTCATGGGCCACAATACCATGGACAAAACTCTCCCATGATTTGGTAAAGCCATTCAAGGTTGTTCGTACCAACTCTGAGGAATCTACTATATTGCCAACTACACCCAACTCATCTCGAATATGAGTGAATCTTGAGAGGTATGAAGTAACTGTATCTGTCTTCCCCATCTTGGTGCCCCTCAGCTTCTCTTGAAGCACCATCTTGCGGTTTTGGTTAGGACTCTGACAAAGACTACAAAGAGATTGCCACATCTGATATGCATAGTCTTTGCCAGAAATGTGAGGAATCACATGGTCTTTCGCCGCATCAAGGATTGTTCTCTTAGCTCTCTTGTTCTATCTCTGAAACTCTCCGTCATCTAGAATCATCACTATCCTTGCCTTCCAAGGCGACCAATTACTTGCACCTGCAAGTCTATCCTCTACCCTCAAACCTGCCACTGCCAATGCTGACATGATGCTAAAATTGATACACTCTACCCAAGCAAAAACTGAACAGCTCTGAACAACTGAAATCAGCCTCAAACACACTAGTCTCAAGTGTGAAAAATGAGGCTTCCAACCAAGTGTAAGTTTGCCCAATAGGCATGAAAACCAAGGCACTTTCAAATCTGATTTTCCTCGCTGTTTTGGACTGAAAACTTGCTGTCCAAAAACAGCCAACAAATCTGATCTTTGCCTCACAAAAATCTGCCCATTGAATGCTCCACAAATCAGCCAAACCGCTTGCCCTGAAGCTCTGATACCATGTAGATTTTCGAGGAACTAGAAGGCTGCCCAACAGGTCTGTCTTTGACCTCTTGTTGGGCACTAGGTTTGAGATAACAAAGCTGTCCTTGCTGCTGTTTTAGGACAGCAAACAGGTCTGATAAATTCTGCCTTCAAATTGATGGTCAAATGCTCTTTTAAGGTGCCCTTGCAAGTGTTTTCGTAACTGGTATTAGCACATGCAAATGCCTTAAAACATAAAACACTCCTCTAGGATCTTTAACAACTAAAACAGGCAGAAAATCACTAAGCATGCATGACAAATGAACACATCATGTTTTTGGTCAACATGACCCTGGAAACCCCCCCAATGGGGAAAACCAGTTAGAGAGATAGATATATATTGGAGATTTCAAAACAAATGTTACAAGAAGTAAATACACAAGGARCCTGATACATTCCAAGCTTGTCCTCAAGCTTGTAATGGAGTCCCTCAAAACTTGTGCCTGCTAGCCCTTGACAAATGCGTCCTTTGCTCTTTGTGCRTCCTCTTCACTTTGCTATGCCTTTCCTTGCCTTTGATTTGACTTGASCACTTGATGAAAGCACCCAYGTAATGGATGCGCCCTTTYTCCCTTGCTTGGTGCGCACTTAGCCTCAAGTGTTCCCCTCCACTCAAAAGATGCGCCCCTACAACTCTTGTCCACCCTCAAGCTTGTTTGCGCCCCAACCACAAGAGCACCTCTCCCAAGCTACGATGCGCCTTCCTCACAAGAGTTAATGCATCCTTGCTTGCTTGCACCTTTAGCCTCTCACTGAATTGCCCCAAACATATGCGCCCMTCTCCTCAAGAGTGCGCCTACARGCCTTCATGCGCCCTCTCCTCCTCAATATGCGCCTTTCTTCTCTAAATGCCCAAAACCTCTCTTCTCTCATTCACCCAACTCACTCAAGTGAACAATGAGCYTCATACTTACCCTTTTCCCTCCTTTAGCCTCTCTTTGGCCAAACCTAAAAGACCAATGGCCTAGATTCAATCTAGCCATGTCTAATCAATGGGTGAGATTTAATATAAAAAATCTCACTTAGAAAACCTACTTTCTCAAGTTTCCTTAGTTTGCTTTAATTCTATTAATTCACCCACAAAGTGAATTAATTTTCACTTTATGATTTAAGTGACATATTTCACTTTTGATTTAAATCTCCTAAGTCAAAGTGAAATTAGAACATAAAGTAAAGTATTAAGGGTAATAGTCTTCCCCTTTGTGTTTAGAGACTCACAAACACAAGGGGACCCCTTTCCAAGGTACCCAAAACTCAACAATCACCCCAACATGTATTTGTGTACACACCATTATAACTCAATCAACATCCCATATCAATATTCATATTAGTAAATATTTATCATTTTAATATGGATCTTATGGGGTAACTCTTTCATGGACGACTTTATGAAGGAACCGTCAACATTCGCTGCAAGTGGTGTTAGAGTGGTTCTTGTTAAATTTTATGCAGTTGCAGAGGATAGTTTTCCTCTAACTAACTTGGAAAGTTGGCCTCCAAGCAGCCCTCCCTCAAGCTTCCCTCCTCCTAACCGCCCTCCTTTAACCGACCTGGGTAAGTCGGCCCTAACCTAGCCTAGGTCGGTCCTAACCTAGGGGGTGACCCTAACCTAACTCACCTAACCTAAAAACTATCTTATATAAAGAAGAGTGGGGGGCGCCCCTCAGACACATTAGTTCACTACTTCTGATGGCAACAGATCTGAGTTTTTGATAGCACTGCTCTGGTGGGCAACAACTAGGAGATAGGATATCTCTGTTTTGAGACAGAGTATATTTGTTTTGGTGGACAACAATCTAGTCTATTCTGTAGCATTCATATACTCTATTCTGTAGCAACAAATGTACTCATTTCCGAGGTCTGTTTTGAACAACAACTAAAGGGTGATTCTGGAATCTGGACAACGACTAAGAGGTTTTTTTGAGGGCTGAAAACTCTGTTTTGGGCAACAATTTTCTCTAATCTGAGGCAACCTTAAGAACAGTTCTAAGTCAGCATTAAGGGCACATCTGAGACAACAACAACTATTGTAATAGCTACAGGTCTGAGGGCAGATCTGGGTAGAGGCTCAGAGAAAGTTGAAGACACAGAAACAACAGTAAGTGCTATTGTCTTATCTCTCTCAAGAAGAGAAGTCTTGTACTATCATTGTACTTATTTGACTGTTAAATATATCGGAAGAAGTTTGCTGGGTTTTCTTCCCCTTGAGGGTTTCCCATGATAAATACTTGTCCACTTTGTGAGTGTTGTTCTTCAAATGTTTCTTATGCTTCAGTTTTTTTCTGATAAAGGCTAAAGAACACTACTGTGAACTATTGTTACCTGTTTAAGCTTGAAATTTAACATGGTATTAGAGCTCTAGGGCGTGGAAGTGCTCAGTTCTGCAGTCTGCTAGAGCCTGCACAGATCCTTAGGAGCTATTCAAGCACAGTACTTGCAGAGATGTCTTCCATTTCTGTAATGCCCGATGACAGGCTTGAAGGGGCTTCAAACTTTAATGTTTGGAAAGCTAGAGTCCTAAATATTATGGAAGAATATGACTTGGACAACTTTGTGATCAGTATAATAGAAGAGCCCACTACCAATGCAGGAAGGACAACCTTCAAGAAAAATCAAGCAAAGGCAAAGCGGATCATATTTGATTTGGTAAATGATAACATCATGCCTGTTATAGCACCTCCGAAGACTGCAAAGGAGTGTTTTGACACTCTATCCAATCTGTATGAAAAGAAGGCGCCTAATCAGAAGAGGGTTCTAAAGAATAAGCTTCGAACTCTCAATATGGAGAAGGATGACTCTGTGGCCTCCTTCTTCACAAAGATCTCTTAGTTAAGGGATCAACTGCTGGTCATTGGTGTAACTGTAGATGATGATGATCTCGTCCAGATTGCTATGGATGGTCTTCCACCTTCTTGGGAGACATTTTTGGCTGGGATAAATGCTTGTGAAAACCAACCATAATTTGAAAGGCCGTGGCATGATTGTTTGCAGGAAGAAGGGGGAATTCAGAGTCGAAATGGTACTTCAAAGGAAGAGAACCTTGCTTTAACAACAAAGACAAGGAGAGGGAGAAGATTTACTTCTCAAAAGAAGTTTCCTCAAAAGGAGAAAAGCAGAGGTGGCTTCAAAGGAAAAGAGTTTGATATGACAAGGGTGAAGTGCTACAACTGTCAGCGAAAGGGGCACTTTGCCAGAGATTGTCCAAAGATTAGAAAATGACACAAGGGTAAATATTGTGCTTCTATTGCTGCAGAAGATGAGTCTCAAAAGACGAAGACTAAAGAGGCTTCTAGTTATCAGGAGACCATGAGGAAATACTATCTTATTTCAACACTCTCCGGTTCTCTTACAAATAGTGTTGAATCTTGGTTGGTGGATAGTGGAGCTTCCATGCACATGACATGAAATAAAGGAGTCCTTGCAAACTTCAAGGAGAAGAAGTTCTCTGCTCAGGTAGAAATTGGAGATAATGTTAGCTATGCAATCAAAGGAATTGGTTCAACATCGTTACATCTTGAATATGGAGGTGAGTTACACATTGAGGAAATCCTGTGCGTTCCTGGTTTAAAGAAAAAATCTTATCTCTGTTGCAGTCCTGGAAGATAAAGGTTACAGGGTAATCTTCATGGACAAGAAAGCTCTCTTATGGTCCAAGAATGAAGAACTAAGTTCAACAATTGTGATTGGAGTTAGAGAGGGACATCTCTACAAGCTTCTAGGACATATCCAAGCACTGGTTCATGCTTCTGTTAGTCCATCTGAGCTGTGGCATCAGAGGTTTGGACATCTTCACTACAAAGCACTCCCCAGACTACAAAAAATGGTAAGAGGAATGCCTACTTTTCATTTTGAACATGATGGTATCTGTAGAGGTTGTGTTCTCGGTAAAAACACAAATACGTCCTTTCCTAATAGTAATACAAGGTCTAAAGGAATTCTTGAGTTAATACATTTAGACATATGTGGGCCTATGTCATCACCTTCCCTGAATGGATGTCTTTATTATGTGATTTTCATAGACGACTTCTCTAGGAAATCATGGATCTATTTTCTAAAGGCAAAGAATGAAACTTTCAGTAAATTTCTAGAATTCAAAGCATTGATTGAAAACCAGACTGGAAAACACTACGTGCTTTAAGGACTGACAATGGTGGGGAATTTGAGTCTCATCAATTTGATGACTTCTGTAAAGAAGTAGGAATCAAGAGACAACTAACTGTGCCCTTCAACCCTCAGCAGAATGGGATTGTTGAGAGAAAGAACAAACAATCTGTGTGGCAACAAAATCTATGATGTGTGATCAGGACCTTCCCACATCACTTTGGGCAGAAGTCAGGAACACTGGAGAGTATATTCAGAATAGAAGTCCTCATGCTATTCTAGAGGAAAAGACTCCAAAAGAAGCATTCACTGGTGAAAAGCCAGAAGTGGGACACTTGAGGATTTTCGGATGTCCAGTTTACATACATGTGTCGAAAGAAAAGAGAACTAAGATGGAGCCTTTTGGGAAGAAAGGAATTTTTGTTGGGTACAGTGAAACATCCAAAGCCTACAGGACCTATGTTCCAGGCCAAAGATATATCGAGGTAAGCAGGGATGTAACATTTCATGAAGACACTACATTTAAGCAATCTAAAGAGTTGCAGTTGGATACAGAGATGAAGGAACCCGAAGAGCCATTGGATCAGGTTGATACTATGGATCCTGTAGAACAGATAGAGAGACCTCTGGAGGCACCTCTTGCTAAGAGGAAGCCTGCCTGGTGTAGAGAAATTCTGCGAGAGGCAGAAAAACATGCAGCTACTTCAGGTACCTTCAGAGAGAGTAATAGACCTCAAAGATATTCAAGTTATGTGGCTCTTATGGCTCAGATTAGCGATGCAGAGCCCACCATCTATGAGGATGCTGCTAAGAAGTAAGTATGGAAAGATGCCATAGTGGAAGAATATCAATCCATCATGAAAAATGATGTATGGGAAGTGGTTCCAAGACCGAAAGGAAAATCTGTGGTTACTTCCAAATGGTTGTTCAAAATCAAGCAGGCAACTGATGGAAGTATTGAGAAATACAAAGTGAGATTTGTGGCTCGTGGTTTTTCTCAAAAGGAAGGCATTGGCTATGATGAAACATTTGCACATGTTGCAAGGTACACTTCCATCAGTACCATCATTTACCTTGCTTCAGTTCTGGGTTGGAAACTTCACCAGATGGATGTAAAGACTGCATTCCTCAATGGTCAAGTTGAGGAAGAAGTATATATAGAACAACCAGAGGGTTTCGTGGTTCATAGAAAAGAATCACATGTGTGCAAATTAAAGAAAGCACTATATGGGCTGAAACAGGCACCAAGGGATTGGTATGCAAGAATTGATAGTTATCTTCAGAGCCCGGGCTTCTCCAAGAGTGCAGTTGATCCCAACCTATATTTCAAGGTAATAGAAAATCGTCCCCTGATTTTGGTTCTATATGTTGATGATTTGTTCCTTACATGAGAGGAACAACTGATAGTCCAGTGTAAGAGGGAGCTCACTTATGAATTTGAAATGAAAGACATTGGTCTCATGCAGAAATTTCCAAACTCACTTGAAAGATATGATTCCTCAATGGGGAATTTATCTTTACTTATACTAAACTGAACCTATCAATAGAAGTGTCTATTGGCACAATAGGGCCGACCTCACTAGCTTATAATATAATTAATATTAACCAGATTAATTATCTTTTATGTTAATTACCAGTCACATTAAGGTGGGGTTGACTTGTAGCCTTTACATTACAATTAGGGTTACATGCAGGTCTGACTCTTGAACAATATAGCAAGGGATCTGATACACCCACTAGTGCTCATCCACTAGGGGCACATCCATAGCGATGTCCATATCTCTGGCTCACTGCATTACATAGAGGAACCAGTTCGTCACACGTTCACTTGTGCTCGTCCCCAAGCACGTTCACTCAACAGATCTTCTTTCCCACTGCATCACACGGGATAGTCATTTGGAGTTTCTCGTCAACTCTGCTGCTCAGAGGAGGCTAATACATCATCTTCATTTCTGTTCTCATGACGATGCACCCAACACTTTGGGATTTCACACGTTCACCTTGTGCTTGCTTAAGTTTTTTGCTTAAGTTGTTATTATTAATCCCAGGTTCAATAGTAATTATTACGGTTATAACAACAACATAATAAGGATCTTACTGAAAGAAACAAGATCACAGAGTACACAAGCATTTATCCTGGGAAACCCTCAAGGAGAAGAAAACCCAACAAAACTTCTTTAATATAGATTCAATAACCAAGTACAATACCCGATTAACTCTCTCTACGAGAGACAAACTACCATGATGCTAGACCAGAAAATAATCAAAGAACCATAGGGTAAAACACTAAGAAAACTTCCTCCTTATCCTCCTTCTCTTCTTCACCTTGCACAAGACTTGAAACCCTGAAAAAACTGCGCAATACCCAGAAAACCAGAGAAGTTGCACAAAACTGGATGATGGAATGAGGTGCTGGGGTGCTGTATTTATACTGGTCATTTCACTTTTTACTGGGGCCGACCTATACTTTTATTTGGGCCGACTTGTCAATATAATATATATATTTTATCTTTTACTTTATCCACAAAAGGGGATAAGCATATTCTTTGCAGCTACAAAATATTTCAACACTCCATCTTAACAAGAAGGATATTCTTTATCTTTTGACAGGTCACTGGATGTCATCATCAACTGAACAATATCATCTGGGCAATATCACCAATTGGATAATCATCATCAACTAGACAACATCAACTGGATAACATCATCAACTGGGTAACATCATCAGCAGGGAAACATCATCAACTAGGTAACAACATCAACTGGATAACAGGAGGCATCAATATAATCCACTTGGTCATCTGGCATCACGATCACTGACTGGTTCTCCATGAATCCATATTAAAGAAGTTTTGTTCTCTTTATCTTCGCGCAGAAGATACTCTTTCTTTCTTTCATCTTCACGCCGAAGATACTCTTTCTTATCTTCACACATAAGATATCTTATCTTCACACAAAAGATGTCTTATCTTCACACATAAGATATTCTATGAGTTTTGCCATTCCTTTTATGTTCTCCCTTCTCTTGTAGTCATCTATCTCACCCATCCATTGGGGAGGACTACTACCATAGCTTCACTCCAAGTCATCCCACATGGACTAGAGTGTTAAGGTTTAAGCTATTATTAGAGTTCTTTGCATTTCAATAGACAACAATAGCATAAGATAGGATCACTGAGAAATACATAATCACAAGAGACACATCATTTGTCCTGGGAAACCCTCAAGGGGAAGAAAACCCAGCAAAAACTTCCTTATTATAGATAGCCAATACAATGCCAAGAGATAACTCAAACTTCCTTTCCCATAGGATAATCGTCTGGAGTTCTTCTCAACTCTCTGAATGGAGGAGGTCATCTCTACGCTCCAGCTCTGTCTCAGATAGGAACCACACACCCTCTTTAGGGGCTTTCTCTCAGGTTTGTAAGCTGGAGAATATTTCACATGGCTGCAATGATCCACATCTCACAAGTTTGTAAGCTGGAGAATGTCTCACATAGCTGCAATCATCAACATGACTGACCACAAAAGTAGGTCAATGGGGTTGAAGAATACAACAAGTGTGGGTACTGTTATCCCCACTTTTTAGGGATAACTAGGAGATCATGTCTCGAGGCCCACAGGTCCTAGACATGGAGTACTGAGAGTAGGATTGACCTGAGCATGGCCCTGGAGGGCCTGTCTTTTCTTCATTCATCATCTTTTGTCTTGTCAGCAACAACAACATCCATCACCATCAACTTGATCCTGTATCAGAAGAGGTTCTTGCTCCATGAGGTAATTGGTCCAGTTATCATGGTATGTGTCACTTTTGATCATTGAAACCTTTAAATATATGCATTTGATTCCTTTTGTCTCTAACATTAGCCCACTTGACCATGCTTGGGGAAATTGACAGGGTGCCCTAGCAAGCTTGTGCCCATAGGTCTCGGTTTGCCACTGGGGGAATTTATGAAAAGCCATCGTCCGCTCCCATCATAGAACCACTGTTTCATCTTATCTCCCGCTCATCTATCCCATTCCCGTTGTCTGGGCATTGGGTTGACCTATTTACAGGATTGCACCTTATCTCGTGGGAAGAAAGGGCTAAAGGCCCAGAAGGTAAAAGCAGTTGGTAAAAGACAAAAGCCTAGAAATAAAACCTCGAGGTGCTTCGCCCAGGGATCCCTGAGAAGGCAGTAAAAAGCCTCTCAGAAAGAAACAAGAGGGACCTGGAAAATAACAAAACAAGACCTAGTCAGAGGATAGGGGGTCTCATCACGAGCCAACCTATTAGGTCCATGGGTGCCTAACAGTATGACATTGCCACCATATGGTTACCACGCCAGGGCAGTGACCTTTGGTTGCATGGCCAAGGGAAAGGGGGTCTCATCACAAGCCAACCTTCTCATCTCTGTGAAAGTACTTGTGGGTAACGCTGTCAACTCTGGTCACCATGCCAAGGCAGTGTCCCCTGGTTAGTTCTTGAACAAAAAAAGCAAATAAAAGAATAAAACAAGAATAAAAAGAATAAAGGCAAGAATGGGCTTGGAAAAAATGCATCTAGGACAGGTACAACTCGCCTTCTACAAAGGCACCCACAGGGAACACTTATGCATCCTTGGCCCTCACTGCACCCACATGTTTGGACATCCCTTAGCCACATCACCTCACTTACATGGCTTGAATGAGATCTTTCTGGAAACTTTCCTTTTCTTGTGGACACTAGCCCAATAGGACGCCTTGTCCTTTTCTCCAATCTTGTATTGCGGGTTTTTGTAATGTCTTTGAGCTATTGACTGATGTATTAGGGGTTTTATGCATATGTTTAATAATATTGATGATGAGATGTGATTGACATTGCTATGATCCCTGTGACTGATAAGCCCATGGAGGGCGTAGCTTTTGATGTGCAGGACCAGGCCCGACGGACAGGTACTATTTGGACTGGTACACATGGGGAGATGACCAGTTCGGACCTTCATGGGGCTGAAGAGCCCACCAGATGGATGCTGAGACCCCATCAAGGGGCAGAGACAGGACATAGCTTGATCAGGGGTTTTGCACCTGAGAGGAAGAGGACGTTCCACCAGAGATACTCCGATAGGACTAGACCTAAGGGGAATGACCCCTTTTCAGTGGAACGCTAGCCTTGGAATGCTTAGGATGTCCCCATCTTCATCATGACGTCATCCAGCTTCATGGACGCTTTTGGAGGCAGACTGGGCAGCAGTGGCATAGGGGTTTTATGCATATGTTTAATAATATTGATGATGAGATGTGATTGACATTGCTATGATCCCTGTGACTGATAAGCCCATGGAGGGCGTAGCTTTTGATGTGCAGGACCAGGTCCGACGGACAGGTACTATTTGGACTGGTATACATGGGGAGATGACCAGTTCGGACCTCCATGGGGCTGAAGAGCCCACCAGATGGATGCTGAGACCCCATCAAGGGGCAGAGACAGGACAGAGCTTGATCAGGGGTTTTGCACCTGAGAGGAAGAGGACGTTCCACCAGAGATACTCCGATAGGACTAGACCTAAGGGGAATGACCCCTTTTCAGTGGAACGCTAGCCTTGGAAGGCTTAGGATGTCCCCATCTTCATCATGACGTCATCCGGCTTCATGGACGCTTTTGGAGGCAGACTGGGCAGCAGTGGCACGTGTGACATGTTGGAGAGACCCCTGGGGGGCTAACGTTTTTCTCCTGGATGTCTCATTTGCCCTAGAAAGGGCCAGCGCCTCCCTTGAAGGGGATTTTACTCTCTTTTCTGCTTAATTAGGGTTTTTACTTAGCATTTAATGTAAAAACAATATGATTTTGACATTATGGCCTTGTCGGCCTTTTTATGACCTAAAAAGTAAAATTAGGTCATTGATACAGTATATATTGAGGATTTTGATCCTCATTTTATCATCATCTTTCACTCACCACTTGGTGAGGTCTGAAATTTGTGCCCTATTCTAGGGTTTTGGCTGATCTAGTGAGGCGCACTTGTTGAAGGAAGACAATTTTTGGCATTTTATGGTGTTTCTCTTGAGGGAAAGTGTTACAACTAGGTTTGCATGGTTATTTCTTGATGAATTGTAAGTATTTTTCTGCAAAACTTCTTGATTGAATGGTTGTAGTCTAATTTCTTGCATATGTTATTTATTTTGCTGAATCAAAACCCTAGGTGACAAGCACACAAGTAGGTCCTTGTCTCATGTCCCTTGATAGAGAAACTTTCAGCCATTGAAGGAGAGAAAGAGAGCCTAGCCGTAGTTACACTCCTTGTCTCTCTTTCCCCTGTGCTAGCTGTACCATTTAGAATCCAAGAGGAAGAAGACGTCCCAGGCCTAGGTTATCTACACTTAGGGCCGTTTTTCTTTTAGGGTTTGATGAAAGGGCCTTGTTGTAGCAACACTCTCCCTCATTAAGCCTTATTGTCTTGTTTTTGTGCTTCATCTGAGGTAGCCGTTTGCCGGGAAGGAGGAGAGAGCACGAAGCCTTGCTTTAGCAACACTGGAGTGAGCCTCTCTCCCCTAGGGTTCTGATTTTGAGGCCTTGCTTTAGCAACACTTCAAAACTTTTCACTCTAGTCCTTGAAATCTTGCCTCCTTCAACCTGTGTGTCCTTCACTTATGACTCCATTAAACCCTAAGGCACTGATCTAAGACCTCAAACGTTGAAGTAGAACTTGATCTAAACACTCTCAAAGCTTTTGAATTGAAACTCTAACTACACTAATCCTAAGTCTAGCTAACCCTACTAACCCTAAGTTGCTGACGTCATTATTGGATATTTCATCTTTATAGCAGCAACGTTTCATCTTGTGAGCAATTGAATGCAGTTTTAGGCATAAATTGAGTAAAGAGTTGGTTTATTACATTGAATGCCACATCATTCTAATAATTATTGATGAAGTGATATGATTTTACTGCTATTGATAAACATTGACTCCGTCAATATTTATATTCGAATTGCTTATATTGAATATCAGATAGTCTTTGATATATATGAAGTACTAACCAAAGCCTGCATATATCACTTTATTGTTGCTTTGTTCTCGGGCATGGATTCTACTTGGTTATCTTTGTTGGCTATAAGTCGGACTATCTGTTTTGGTGGTGATTTGTGAAGGGGGAAACTTGTCATTGTCTGATTATCCTTTGCCTCTTCAAAACTCCAGGTCACCGGGGACGTCTCCCCCGGGCCTAACCTCCCTAAAGAGAAAGAACCTCCCCATCGTGGTGACATTGGGTGGGATAGGTTCTTGTTACGCCAGTTTGGCCTTCCATCTCATAGCCTCTTTTCCTAGCTACAAACTGTGCGATAACAGGTACAAAGTAGGAGAGAAAGCTTCTCTTTATAGAGGGAGTCTCTTCTCATATAATAAACAAATATTATTTGCTAACTAACTCCATGGCATGTCAAAGAAATAATACAATGATGGAGTAGTTAGATCCCTCGTCAATCCACGATTCACCATGTCATAATATGTGGATAGAAGCTTCTCAAGGAGAACTTTCCCTCATCCAAAAATAGTAAAGAGATTAAAGTAAAAGTCTCCAAGAGGAGGGTGTACTACTAAGAATAGGCATGATAACTAGGTCAACAATGCAAGATGTCCACATAAAATTCTCCCTCCAAGAATGGATGCAGGCAAATATAATAAAATAATGTTCAACCTAGGAGGAAGTGCTCAAGGGTCTGCCTAGAAGAGCTCACAAAGTACGCCCTCCAAGGTGCATGAGAGATAAAACAATAAAATATTCCTCCTACGAGAATGCTCCATAACCAACCTCCAAATATAGCAAGTGGTCCACAAGATGCATGTAACCAACTCTATGGATGAATGTGCAAGGT